>APFE030812010.1:1706-47554 GCA_000404065.3 Pinus taeda
CTTTTTGGAGATCTGGAGAAATAGATGATTCCAATGTGGAAACATCTAGTGAACATAATTGTGCAATTACACATCTTTGTTCCTTTTTTAGAAGCTTTTTCATACCTTTAGAGCTGATTATCTTTCTCAGTTTCCCTGCAATACCCATTAATTCAACTTCCTTTCCTTCTACAGAAAATTTCATGAAAGGTTCTTGAAAATTAAAAGCTATTGTACCCAAGGATTGTAGCCATTGGACTCCTAGTACAACATCAACACCTCCCATTGGAATGGAAAGCATTGGGCTAGTCAATACATTTTCTCCCATGGATAGCTTGATATTATGGCACTTTCCAGAGCAATTTATTGTTCCTCCATTTGCAACCATCACTTGAAACTCTGGTGCTGGATATAAGAAGCAATTCAATTCCTTTTGCTTACTTCATGAATAAAATTGTTGGGTACTTCCTGAATCAATCAACACTATTACCTTTTTCTTCTTGATTTGTCCTTCTATCTTGATGGTTCGAGGAGTTGTAATTCCCACCAATGCATTACAAGATATGGTCGGATTCATTTGTTCTTCATCTAGGCTTTGTTCCTGGAGTATATCTCTTCTTTTGACCTTTCTTGCTCCTTTTCTTCTTCCTCTTCACAATCTATGTAGAATAATTTCTTCTCAGCACACTTATGACCTTTAGTGTATTTGCTATCACAGCTGTAACAAAGCCCTTTTGCTCTTTTTTCTTCCAATTGTTGTGGTGTCAACCTTATAGGTTGTGGAAGACTAGGGGCAACAACACTTCCGTCTTTATAGTTGTGAGTGGTATGCTTCCTGGTTGCCATAATTTTGCTTTCCATTTTTCTTGCTAACCTGAATGCCTTCTCTAATGAATCAGGTTCCCAAAGGCGAACATCATGTTGGATATTATCCTTTAAAGACCCTATGAACACATCAATCCTATGCTCCTCTGGAATATTTTTTACCCTTATGTTCAATTTTTGGAACTCCTCAATTTGTTCCATTATTGAACCCTTTTGTTTGAGACTTATCAATTGGCTAAAAAAAGTGTTGCTTTTTGTATCCTCATAATGTGATGTCAATTCTTTCGTAAAAATTACCCAAGTGATAATTTGTTTAGGAGAGCAAAGCCATTGATACCGTACAAACTGATTTGGTTCCAAATATAAAGTTGCAATATGTACCTTTTGTGTGTTTTGCACATTATTGAGATAAAAAAATTGCTCCATCTGTAATATCCATGTTGCGGGATCCTTGCCATCAAAATTCCTCATATCGATTGTTGGAATATGGTGGGTCTTCGATCCAACGTTAGAGTCTATGAACTCATGATTAACATTTCTTTTGTTTGCATCATGAGTTTCCTTTACTACCCTTTCACCATTAGTAAGTATTTCTTGTAGAAAATTTGTCAAATCTGTCTTCAAATCTACCATGCCTGTCTTGAAATCGATCTTCAAATTTTCCATCTTAGCTTCCACGCCATTCATCTTGATTCCATGCCCTTTATCTTAGATTCCATGACATTTATCTTAGCTTCTGTTAGCTTTTGTGAGAGTGACATTTTTTTCACTTGGTCTTGTAATTTTGATATATCATGTAGCATTTCTTCCTCTTCTTCATGAATCATGCTAGAGCTTTCAGGTTGCTTACTAGGTGTTTGCATTTTCTTTCCTCGAGGCATCAGTTACCAATAATAATGCTCTACTATGCCCTTTGAATTCCTTCAAAAGAATTTTTCAAACCAAGCTTAAGCAAAAATTAAAAAAATTCTACACACCTTTTTTCACTTTGTAGGAGCTCGATATTGCCTCTGATGTATCTCTATAATTTTGGATCATCTAGTTTTGAAATTGCAACCTACAGTAGCTCTCTGTGTTCTTTTTCCAATGCCACTAGTCTGATCCAAATTAGATTCTCCAAGGAAGAGGCCAAATCTCCCACAATGACTTGATTATAGACTAGTTCAGTAGAGAGAACTTGTACAACGTGCCATGTGTCCTTGTTTTGCCCCTTTTCACTGAAAAATATATACAAGAAACTATAGTCCGTCCTCTTTCTGTACCTTCTTACGAAATTTCAATCTGATGCTCAGAGAGAATGTTATGATGATTTTCCTCAAGTCACATGTTTGGAATGTAATTCAAGAGTTTGTAAAAAGACCAACTTCCTCAAATCATATCTCTACAAATATAGCGTGAAAAGCTCTGAAATTTGGACCCAAGGTTTAGTGTGATTTCATCTCAAATTTTTTTTTTCTCTTTTGAAACGTCGCAGAAAAACGTTATAGCGAAAATGACACGATGACCTATTTGGAGCAACGAAACCCTAGAATCCAAAGCTCTGATACCAAATGTTATGAAACCAACTCACAAAAAGATAGAAAAGATAGATCAATGCCTTAGAATTCAACCTCTTCGAGGGGGAAACCTCCTTACATTCACAATGAATGTTCTTTGAATGGTCAAATGGACAAAACCTCCTTTCTATATATAGGAGTCTAAGGAGTCACAATATAACCCAACCGACCTAACAATAATAATATAAAGGCACAAAAATAATAATAGAGGGATTCTATGGGGCACAGTAATAAAAATATGGGGACAATAGGGGCACAACAATATTAATAAGGGATACAACTACAATGGTAATGGGGTAATCACTCATATTATAGGGACCTAACAGGTAAGCTAGAAACCATGTGTGAGAGTGAAGTGGACAGGGATTCTTGTAGACATGGTTTAGGGTCCGATAAAACCCTTGGCATGGTTGAGGTTGATCTGAGAAAACCCCAGGCCTAGTTAAGTTGGGTCTGTGGTGAGTGTTAGCTCTGCCACATATTTTGACATTTTGAGGATCAAATACCAGCTTGGTTGTGTTGTTCATGCTTAGAAGAGGACTCACACCAGTGATCTTTCTCCTTCTCCTTCACTCCGCTTACTCTCTCATAACCCCGCTACCTTTGTTTTTACCTCCAAAACTCGGGATAAACCCTTGTTTCTCCAAGCCCTGAGCACAAAGCTTAAGCCTTGTAAGTCCGTATTCACGTGACCCCATGCTCCCATAATTCATCACCACCTTTATTCGCATTCCGTTGATCTCCGCCACCCCGATCTAACGGCTCCCATTGCAGCAACTTATGCGATCATTTCTTTACCGTCTGATCATCCCCGTCGCGATCAGATGGTAGTCGCTCTCCCCACACCTTCAAATCGCTAGGACGATAACACGTGATGAAAAGTGGTTTCGTCCTTTCCCCGCCGCTACGCGTCACACTCTGAGTGGTATTGCATGCCCTTGTACCTTTACCACCCAACCCCCAACGCTGATGCGATCAATACCACATGCTGCCAAAACCTCCATCCCACCCGTTAAGCGCCGCGCATCTCCGATGCCCAACAACCGTTGGATCTGTCCACTCGCGATCCAATGGCCTGCACTCACTCCGCTTCCATATCTCCCGATACCCACAGCCAAGCAATCTTTGCCATCTATCCTCTTAATCTGACGACCCATCTATCTCCTTCGTCTTGCTCATACACTCGCCATGCCATACACGTCCATGAGCCGTCCCGTGCACTCGAAGGACGAAGGTGACCAGTTTACCAATACCTGGTGCAATTTTTCCTCAACGACCGCATTCAACAAACAGTGTGGCCGAGGAGGAAAAGGACAGAGCCTGAGTAGGTGAATGCATTTATTAGTTATGGAATTCTATCCTATACGACACTCCACCTGCCCGTGAGGACAACAGAGCATCTGAGAAGATCAAATTTATTCACTGAAGCAAGTAAATGCGCCAAAGACTCCATCAAGTAGTTAACGTAGTTGGTGGTCAATTATGACCCCTCAATACCTAGAATGGCCGAGTGCCTTTGTAATGAAACTCTATATATACCGAGAAACAAGATGTAATCATGGTTGATGGTTGTTGTTTGATGTAAGGTTCAACTTCTGGAGATTGTAACTACTTTGATACTTGCAGTGTCTCGTCTTCATTTTTAGCTAATACAAACTTCTTTTGTTGTTAAGTTCTCACTTTCCATTTCTATTATGTTCTAGGCTATGACTGATATGCAGTTTTCCTGAACTCTTGATGTTTAGCATTAGAGGAGCTGTCATCCTACCTTTGTGTTAAAATCTTGCATGTATCAGTGAATGCGTTATTCAGGTTTCTTTTCACCTAATGCTAGAGAGCTGTCATGTTGTCTGTACATTAGGGAATTAGATTTGCAGACTTCTTTATTGGTTGCAGCCGGCGATCACAAGGTCCTGTGTATCTTCTGGTGTGGTCAGTATTCTCCATACTCACCCAATCCTTAAACTGTGAGTAGTCGGTGGTCCAAAGCCTTGTAGTATAGGGGTGTTCACGCATGTCTCGAGTCAAGCAAAGTAGAATTGGTTATCTGGCTTGAAAAAGCATCATTCCTTCCATTCATCCATTTGAAACAATAAGTCGAATTTGTAATGTGCTTGAGCATCTCCGAGCTACAAACTAGGAGAGTTTCTTGGGGTGATAACATTAATTGGCGCCGTTACCGGGGAAAGGAGATTGAAGCTTAGCTTCCATGGGAGAACGACACAGCTCCAGTTTTGATGATAGACAAAGCCTGGACACATTTCTAGTTGTAATCATCTATCTGGTGACTCTACTGGAGGATCAACCTAGTGGCGACTCCACATTACAATTCTGGCTCAGTTTGTGAGGCATACCTAGAGAAATCGTCAGAAATCACCAGCTGACCCAGTGCCTGACCCTGAGAAGATTGTCAAGCAGTGGAAAACATCACAGAAAGGAGCATCAGGATCAGGTAAGCCTAGAAAATCTTGTGTATCTCTGCAAGAGAAGATTATAGTTGAGAACATACAGTTGGAAGATATAGAGCCTAGTATTGTTAGTGAAGTGATACCTTCAGAGATTCATAAAGCTCCTTGTTCGTTTAGTTCCCCTTTGGATCTTAGTCCAAAGAAAGTCTCTCATACAAACCATCATATTCCTCCATCTCTGTCATCTATTTCATTGCTTCCTACCGTTCAATCTGCCAATATCCTTCCACCTACCCCAATCATGGCAGGGCAGCAAGCACCCACGAAGATGGAAAGAATCATAGTTGCTAGGTATGGACCCTTGGTCTTGCCTGTTCCTTTGAATGCCATGCCTACAGGAGATTACCATAAATACATGCCTAAGTTCACTGGTATAGAGGGAGTAACAACTGAATAACATCTTGAATCTTTTTATAGCTATGCTGATAACCTAGATATCAGTGAAGATGATGTGTGGATGAGAGTAATTGTCCAGAGCCTTGATGGAGAGGCTAGAAAGTGGTTCAGAGAACTGGAACCTAGATTAATAATAGATATTGAAGCATTAGATGATGTATTTCTGAAACATTGGGGAGATAAAAAAAACTTGCAATATTACCATACTGAGTTTGGTAACCTTAAGAGGGAAAATAGGGAATCTTTGCCTACTTTTAATAAAAGATTTAACCGTATGTATAATAAGATACCAGCTGAAGTAAAGCCTACCCCCACCTCTACCAAACTCACCTATGCCAACGCTTTTGACTCTAATTTCTGCCTACTATTGAGATAAAGAAGATGTGCCACTCTAGCTGAAATGTAGGATGTAGCTCTTGAGGTGGAATCTAATATCATGGCTGCAGAAAAGCTCAAAAGTCATGCTGATAGGAGGCAGAGAGGTGAGGCTTCGTCTTCCTCTGCTTCATCCTTAGAACCTAAGTTAGACAAAATGACCAAGATGTTAGAGTCATTGGCTGCTGAAATATCTAAGCTGAAGGTTAAGCAGAGCTCAGGAAAGACAAGGCTTCCAAACACATTTGCTCCAAGAAACCCAAATCCATTCAGAAGAGAAAATGAAAAAATGAAAATCATTTAGAGGGGTAAAGAAGCTGATGAAGAACAGAAGGTTAGAGCTCCTTTCCAGAATGTAGTCATGGAGGAGGAGCAGTTTGAAGAAGAGGATGAAATTCATTGCATGGAAGATAAAGGCATTGCTTCTTTTTTGACATTGGTTGCCTACAAAGAATCATTGCTGGAGAACCAAACCAGTCAAAGGTGGGATAGAGAGGCCATTCTGCACACCGATGAGCAGTAAAGATACAATCTAAGGTCAAAAGCAAACAATGTCAAGGACAATCCTGCCCAAATAGCCGTTGTCCCAACAGAGTAATAGAATATCAGATAGAAAAGACCAGCAGCTGACCCAGTCATCCTAAAAGCACCAACTCAAGAGGTAATAGGTCCTGTCAAGTCCCCTTCCCCTTTTAGCTTGGAACTAGAAGTCCAGAAATTAAAAATATATGTGCCTCTGATAGAACTTGCAAATAGTGAATTTTTTAGAAAGCCTATCCTTGATGCTCTTGATCTGAAAGCCATACAAGCCCCCACCGATTATGTCAATTTGCAAGATGATAAGCCTGCAGTTGTGCTTAGCCCAATGACTAAACCTGCTGATGATAATTCTCCATCATTTTATGTCTCCTTGACCATTCATGACAAAATCCTCCACAATTGCCTGCTAGACACAGGGGCCAACCACAATTTGATGCCCAAAGCTGTCATGGAAGAGTTAGGCCTTGATATCACTAGACCATATCATGATCTATTCTCCTTTGATTCAAGAAAGGTGAAATGTCTAGGATTAATCAAATATTTAGCTATTACCCTAACGCAACTGCCCATGAAGAGCATGGTGATGGACATTGTGGTGGCAGATGTCCCTCCTAAGTTTGGCATGCTGCTATCTAGAGGGTGGATTAAGAGACTAGGTGGGACATTATAGAATGATTTATCTTATGCCACTGTCCCAGTTTTTGGAGGGGAAAGTAGGAGATTGTACAGAGAAGCACAGCTAGCCTACGTCATCATTGATGAGAAGAATCCTTCTAATCATCTTATCTATGCCGTGGACACTGACTTTGGAGCATGTATTCTCCAAATTGAAGAATCCTAGAAGGCCCCTATGCAGATCAAGAAACCAATGAATCAGGCCGAGGGAGAGTGGGGAAGTCAAGTTTGGGAAATGTTCTTCAATGGAGCATGTTCAAGGGAAACTGCAGGAGTAGGGGTGGTGCTGATATCTCCAAAACAAAAAAGCACACATCTGCCTTTTAAGCTAGCATTCCAAGTCACCAACAATATAACAGAGTATGAGGCTCTGATATTAGGCCTTAACGCAGGTAAAGACAAAGGAATCAGAAGCATAAAGGTGTTTGGAGATGCTGATCTTATCATTCAACAAGTAAACAAAACGTTTCAAGCAAAGCACCCAAGGCTGAAACCATATAGAGATGAGGTATGGAGACTCAAAGATTCTTTTGATAATTTTGGTATCTCTTATATCCCTAGAGTAAAAAATCAGCTTGCCGATTCCCTTGCTGTGTCTGCTAGCATGTTTATTCCTCCCATGCCTCCCAGATTAGTTTATGAAGTCCAGATAAAATACAGACCATCCTTGCCTAATAATGTCCAGCATTGGAAAGTTTTTGAAAATGATGATGAAGTGAATAGGTTTCTGAAGTCATTGATGAATTCTCTAAAATACAAATTGACCAAGAGAGTGAAGCCTTGGAGGAAAGTCCCCAATCCCAGCTTAGAAACAAAATTAGTAAAGATAACATTGTCCAACTGCCCAACAATCATATACCTAAGGGTTTAGTTCCTTTAGAAAGGCTGTTTGACCAGAATGATGTGCCTTATAAGGCTACCTAGAAAGAAGACAAATCTACAGTATGTAAGCATAATATAGGGAGTCCAAATCATCCAAGATATATAAATCTGTCCACCCATTTATCTGCTGCCCAAAGTTCTGAATACTACAATTTGATGATGTCTTTGCCTGGGAATATAGTGACCTGAAAACATATGACAAAAAGATCATCCAGCATAAAATTCCTTTAGAGAAATACACCATCCCTTTCAAGAAGAAGCTGAGACCAATAAATCCTTTGCTCCTCCCTCTGATTGAAAAAGAAATCAAGAAGTTATTGAATGCCAAAATCATAGTCCCTCTCAGATATTCAAAGTGGGTAGCCAACCTAGTAGTGGCGAGGAAGAAAAGTGGAGAAATCAGACTCTGTGTTGATTTCAGAAACTTAAACAAATGCTCTAATAAAGATAATTATCCTCTACAAGATGGAGCATCTGCTGCAAAAGGTCTCAGGAGCCAAAGTGATGTCTTTCCTGGATGGATTTTCAGCGTATAACCAGGTTGCTGTACATCCAGATGACCAAGAGAAGACTGCATTCACTACTCCTTGGGGCACTTTTATGTATTCCAAGATGCCTTTTGGACTGATGAATGTACCTTTCAGAGAGCTATGGATATAACATTTGTCGGAGAGAAGGATAAGTTTGTACTTATCTACCTAGATGATATAATAGTGTACTCCAGCAGCCATCATGACCATTTGCAGCATTTGAAGAAAGTGTTCTTGAAGTGCAGAAGGTTTGGGATTTCAGTCAATCCTAAAAAGTCACAGTTTGCTCTAGAAGAAGGCAAGTTGTTAGGACATGTTGTTTCTGCTGCAGGTGTCTGGATTGACCTAGAAAGAGTAAGAGCAATACAGACCTTGTCTGTCCCAAGATCAAAGAAGGATATCCAATATTTTCTGGGAAAAATAAATTTTGTGAGGAGGTTTATCCCAAATTTTGCAGAACTTGTAAAGCATATTACCTCCATGTTGAAAAAGGGGTCAGAAATCAAATGGAATGATGCAGCAAGAAGATCCTTTGAATCCATTAAGAAAACTATTATGGAAGCTCCTACTTTAAGCAGTCCAGATTACAGCAAGGAGTTCCATATATTTTCATTTCCCTCTGATGACACCCTTGCAACAATTTTATTGCAAAAATATGAGGAAGGTTTAGAGCATCTAGTGGCATTTTTCAGCAAAACCTTAAGGGATGCTGAGTTGAGGTATGATATCATTGAGAAACAAGCATATGCTCTTATAAAGTCTTTTAAATCTTTCAGAATTTACATTCTACACTCCAAGATAACTGCGTATGTACCCTCCGCTTCAATAAAAGATGTCCTAATGCAACCTGATGCTGACGGAAGAAGGGCTAAATGGATTGCAAAGCTAATTGAATTTAATATAGAATTGAAGCCCACCAAGCTTGTTAGAGGTCAGGGCCTTGCCGGATTAATGGCTGAAGAAAATTACAGAATGATGGACATGAATTTGATAAGTCTGATTTCAGAAAATGGTCAGACAACAGAAGAAATAGCTGAACCAGGGAAAAATCAGTCATTAGCAGAAAATATAGCTTCTTGTGATTGGTACTCTGCAATAGCTCTATTTTTGCTGAGTCTAGAAGTTCCTCCAGGTCTTAGTTCAAGCCAAGCCATAACTATTAAACTCAAGGAAAAAAAATATTGCATTCATGAAAACCTACTCTGCTGGAGGGACCCCTCTGGAATTCTTTTGAGGTGCCTGGACAAAGAAAAATCCATGGAAGTTATGCAACATTTTCATTCTAGCCCGTGTGGAGGGCATCATTATTGGAAAACGACAACTCACAAGATCCTCAGAGCTGGGTACTATTGGCCCACCTTGTTTGTTGATGTCCTTTCATTTGTTAAATCACATGACAACTGCCAAAGATTTAAAGGGAAACAACAATTGAAGTCCCTACCTTTAAAGCCCATATATGTTAGTGGCTCTTTCCAGCAGTGGGGCTTGGATTTCATTGGAGAAATCAATCCAAATTCCAGTGGCCAACACAGATGGATCTTAGTTGCCGCTGATTATTTCACTAAATGGATTGAAGCAATCCCTACTAGAAAGGTTGATCACCATGTAGTCATAAGATTCTTGACAGAGAATATCTTCACTAGATTTGGTTGTCCACATAAATTAGTCACAGACAATGCAGCAGCCTTCAAGGCAAAAAAATTGGTGGAAATGTGTGACTCAATGGGAATTAAGCTAGTTCATTCCACCTCATATTACCCTCAAGGCAAGGTCTAGAAGAATCTTCCAACAAAAGCCTGATAAGAATAATCAAAAAGCTGTTAGAAGACGACAAAAATAATTGGGATTCTATGCTCAAGTATGCACTATGGGCTGACAGAGTGACCACCAAGAAAACCACAGGGAATTCCCCTTTCAAACTGGTATATGGCACTGAGGTTGTATTCCCAATTTAATTAACCCTCCCTGTGGCAAAGTTCTTGCAAGAAGAGCAGAACGAGGAAGAATACATGACAAAAAGGATCACTGATTTAGTAGAGGTACATCAGATCAAAGAACAACTAGTTGGGAAGCCTGCAACACATCAAAAGAAGATCAAGGAAGCTTTTGACAGGAGGACAAAAACATATAATTTTCAGGTTGAAGACTTGGTTCTTAAGTGGGATGCACTGAAAGAGAAGAAAGGCAACCATGGGAAGTTTGATGCTTTCTGGACAGGGCCTTTTATCATTTCTCAGATCCAAAGGAACAATAATTTCATATTGCAAAGTATGGGAGGGGAGACAGTTTTTGATGGCCCAGTTAACAGGTGGTTTTTGAAAGTTTACATTGTTTAAGGTCTTCTGGCCTTAATATTGTAAATATGTTATTTTATCAGTTTTTAGTATAGGCTCAGTTAGACTCCATGCCCAATGGAACACTAGGAAATTTTTCTAATCTAATTTTCACAGGAAAGGCAATGATCTACACTTTTTGAGGCCTCACAAGGAGGATCTCACCCCCAGAAGGAGCCAGTGTTAGCTCTGCCACATATTTTGACATTTTGAGGATCAAATACGAGCTTGGTCGTGTTGTTCATGCTCAGAAGAGGACTTGCACCAATCATCTTTCTCCTTCTCCTTCACTTCGCTTATCATAACCTTGCTACCTCTGTTTTTTCCTCCAAAACCCAGGATAAACCCTTGTTTCTCAAAGCCCTGAGCGTAAAGCTTAAGCCCCGTAAGTCTGTATTCACGTGACCCCACACTCCCATAATTCATCACCATCTTTATTCGCATTCGTTGATCTCCGCTACCCCGATCTAATGGCTCCCGTTGCAGCAACTTACGTGGCCGTTTCCTTGCTGTCCGATCATCCCCGCCACAATCGGATGACAGTCGCTATCCCCGCACCTTCAAACTGCTAGGATGATAACATGCGATGAAAAGTGGTTTCATCCTTTCCTCGCCCCCACGCGTCACACTCTGAGTGGTATCGCACGCCCTTGTACCTTTACCGCCCAACCCCCAACGTTGGTGTGATCAATACCACCTGCCACCAAAGCCTCCGTCCTGCCCGTTGAGCACGCATCTCCGACACCCGAAAATTGTTGGATTTGTCCACCCGAGATCCAACAGCCTACACTCACTCTGCTTCCATATCTCCCGATACCCTCAACCAAGCAATCTTCACCGTTTATCCTCTTAATCTGTGGCCCGTCTATCTCCTCCGTCTTTCTCGTACACTCGCCACGCCATACACATCCATGAGCCGTCCCGTGCACCCGAAGGATGAAGGTGACCATTTTACTAGTACCCAGTGCATTTTTTCCTCAAAGACCACATTTAACAAACAGTGTGGCCGAGGAGGAAAATGACAGAGCCTAAGCAGGTGAATGCATTTAACAGTTATGGAATTCTATCCTATACAACACTCCACCTGCCAGCGAGGACAACAGAGCATCTGAGAAGATCGGATTTATTCACTGAAGCAAGAAAATGCGCCAGAGACTTCATCAAGCAGTTAAAGTGGTTGGTGGTCAATTATGACCCCTCCATACCTAGAATGGCCGAGTTCCTTTGTAATGAAACACTACATATACCTAGAAACAAGATGTAATCAGGGTTGACGGTTGTTGTTTTGATGTAAGGTTAAACTTGTGGACACTGTAACTACTTTGATACTTGCAGCGTCTCGTTTTCATTTTCAGCTAATACAAGCTTCTTTTGCTGTTAATTTCTCACTTTCCATTTCTATTCTATTCTAGGTTGTGCCTAATATGTAGTTTTCCTGAACTCTTGATGTTTAGCATTAGAGGTGGTGTCATCCTACCTCTGTGTTAAAATCTTGCATTTATCAGTGAATGTGTTATTCAAGTTTCTTTTCACCTAATGCCAGAGAGCTATCATCCTGTCTGTACATTAGTGAATTAGATTTGCAGAATTCTTTATTGGTTGCAGCCGGCCATCACAAGGTCCTGTGCATCTACTAGTGTGGTCAGTATTCTCCATACTCACCCAATCCTTAAACTGTGAGTAATTGGTGGTCCAAAGCTTTGTAGTCTGGGGGTGTTCACGCATGTCTGGAGTCAAGCAAAGTAGAAGTGGTTATCTGGCTTGAACAAGCATCATTCGTTCCATTCATCCATTTGCAACAATAAGTTGAATTTGTAATGTTCTCGAGCATCTCTGAGCTACAACCTAGGAGAGTTTCTTGGGGTGATAATAGTGATTCTTGGTGAGCTACAACCTAGGAGAGTTTCTTGGGGTGATAATAGTGAGTCTTGGTGGCTGAATTGAGTGCCTTGGTGGCAGAGTTGAGCATTCATGGTTACGTTGAGCCTTTGTGCCTGAATTGAGTGCTTTGATGGCAGAATTGAGCCTTGATGGCTATGTTGAGCCTTAGTGAATGAGTTGAGCCTTGGTGGCTGAGAGTCCTTGTTAGCATGGTTAAGGCTAATCCGATAAAACCCAGAGCATGGTTATGGGTAATCCAATAAAACCAATGATGATGATGATGGAGGGGGATTTGCAAGAACAGGTACATGTATGCAGTTATAATGGTTGACAAAACCATGTATGTGAAGGACATGTATGCAGTTATAATGGTTGACAAAACCATGTATGTGAAGGACTTGCAGCAGTTGTAGTGGTTGGTACCCATGAATTATGGTAGATTGTTTCTCCTTTATATTGACATAATGATATTGTTTTGTTATGTTTGACCACAAATAGACTTTGCATATTGAGATCGAGACAAGTAGTCATTAAGGAGGTGACTTGGAAATTGTAATTCCTACTTGTCTCAGCTGTGATATATCTAGATGAGTTTGTTCGTATTCCTTAAGGTTATTATATCTAGATGCGCCTAGATTGGTGTGTGCTTGAGATATTCTCTCAATCAAATGATTGTGTGTCCAAGATAGTCTACCTATCTTTAGACAACAATAAATATACTTATAATATACAATATAGCGTGCATGCTCAAATTTTAAGTTGATATACTATATATAATATATATATATATATATATATATATATATATATATATATATATTATATTATATATATATATATATATATATATATATATATACACACTATTAAAAAAACTAAACTAATAAAACATAATTTCCAAAATTGTTTGTCATAACTTTGCTAACCTAAAAGTTTAATTTGTATTTGCCATATATAACCATCATATAATGTCCATTTTAAAATGTACACATCATTGAAGGTCTTCAAACCCTCAATTTAATGGGTGATTTATATGTAATTTCAAATGAAATTAGTGATTCCGTTGATTGATATTCTACCATAAGTATCATAAAACACAATACCCATAATACTAAGACTTTAAGATAACACTGTTGATTGATATTCTACCATAAGTATCACGAAATACAATACCCATAATATGAAGACTTTAAGATAACACTAGAAGCTATATATATATATATACAAAATAAAATTATAGAAGACAAAAGAAGTTAATAATTCTGTTAAGCTCATATGACATGTTCACATCCATGAGCCATTGGTATTCTAGTTGTTTTTCTTTTGATTTTGAGAATTTAATGTCCATTTTAAAATGTACACATCATTGAATAGGGTCTTCAAACCCTCAATTTAATGGGTGATTTATACATAATTTCAAATAAAATTATAGAAACAAAAAAAATAGTGATATAATATATATATATATATATATATATATAATATATATATATATATATATACAAAATAAAATTATAGAAGACAAAAGAAGTTAATGATTCTGTTAAGCTCATATGACATGTTCACATACACGAGCCTTCTAGTTGTTTTTCTTTTGATTTTGAGAATTTAATGTCCATTTTAAAATGTACACATCATTGAATAGGGTCTTCAAACCCTCAATTTAATGGGTGATTTATATGTAATTTCAAATAAAATTATAGAAACAAAAAAATAGTGATTCTGTTAGTTGATATTCTACCATAAGTATCACCAAACACAATACCCATAATAAACTTGAAGACACTGAAAAGTAATAACATAGAATAAATATATATATATATATATAATATATATAAATGATTTTGTTAAGACTCATATGAGCCTTGGTATTCTGTTGTTTTCTTTTGATTTTGAGAATTTTGTGTAGTTTCTTTTGTGTTGGCACATTGATGATAGATTTCAGTTTATTAGTTTGAATAGAAAACAAATATATTGTATGGTTTCATATAGAAATCTGAAATGTGTGCTTACCAAGGATATGATGCTTTTAATACATTCACATTTGAATATAAAAATAACAGTGTTTGTGTCTTTTAGATGTTAACCTATCTACTAAAAAGCTCTATTCTTCTTCCTTGTAAAAATATTATGAATTTCTTTGAAATTCATGCATGCATATTCTTGAAAGCCTATTACTTCTTTAAGATCAACCTTTCCTTTAAACTTTAGCTTCCCTAGGATAATGAAATCAAATCTAAAACATTCTTTTTCAGGAAAACAACTTGGTACTTACCAACAAAAAAATGAAGCATTTCTCAATGTAGACAACAAATTTTACAAATTTTATTGGCGGATAAGAATTGGTAAATTTTGTAGACATAAATCCATATTTTTTTTAAAAAGTAGACCGTAAATTTGGAAAATCTAGTTAGCCCAATAAAATTTGGAAAATTTAGTAGGATCGTAAAATCAAGTTTTAACCATTGTTGGGAGGGAATTCTTCTCACTAAAAACATAGGAAAACAATATAACGATTGGGCAATAAAAAGGCTGCGAAGTTGCCTCACTGCTATTGTTCTTGTTTAAAGCAAGATGCCTATAATAGAACAATGTTCTATTACGATATGAGATTTGAAATGAAAAGGCTAGGCTCAAGAAAGTGTATGAAGCATAATGACATGCAACTATCATTATGACTTTCAACATTATGCTCTACAACATATTAAATATTTGTCTCTACAAATATTGACAAACAAATTTGGAAGATTTCACACTTATGATTATATTCCTTATCCCTTCCATAGTTTTACTAAACTCTTTCACACTTATGATTATATTCCTTATCCCTTCCATAGTTTTACTAAACTCGATAGCTGCAAATCAAAGATGAAACAACTAACTTCTTATAACTGTGATCAAAGCTTAGGATTGCCTTCAACCGCCAGCATCCTTTAGCATAACAAATGTTTATTGCTCAAATGGATGATGGATCAGTGAATAGGGCGTTTGCATAACTGATTTGGAAACTGAATAGGATTAATTAATAGGGTGTTTGTATAACTGAATTGGTAACCGAATATTTCTAACTACTTTCATCTAATGGCTAAATATTTTTCAATCGTCTAACTTTAAATCCAACGGCACAAGGTTATGACAGAAATGCAGAGAGGGAATTCTTTTTCATATGGGAACGCTTTACGCGTAAAAATATTTATTTTTCAGTGTTAATAAAAAAAATTCAAGCATTTGATTGGATATGGTTGCAATATTTATGCTTGATTTTTAGATATTTGTGTAATGATTTTTTATTCTTAAGCTTTGCAGAAAAGCGCCCAAAAATAAGATACTTGAAAGTAACTTATACTCAAGTAAATAACATATCTACCATCAATTACTTCTCACCATGATTTAAGATGTAAATAATATACTTGCTGCCCACCATTATTTATGTTTTCTTTAACACTTATGTAGAAGTAAAATTGTAAATGTGTAGAGTTTTACCACCCACCAAAATTTATGCAAGTGTTTGTGCTTGAGCAAGAAATTTACTTATCCAATTCACATCTCTATTTACTAGTTACTACCAAAACAATACTATAGGATGATTTCCTATCAACCGTTATTAATTTTGCATTGACCAATGTACCTTATAATTATAATATAACAAAATGAATTTTACTATTTTTATTAAAAGAATTTTAATATTTTAATTATTTTAATTTTTTTATTGAGCAAGATTTAATATTTACACTAACATTCACCCTACTTATTAATATTACATTTAACATGTTATTATTTAAAAATGAACCAACATATAAATGCTAAATATTAAATATTTAAGCGTACACATCTACCTCTATATTTTTTTTTTAATTAAAGCAAACAATAATATTAAATTAAATTGGTTAAATCATAAATATTAAATATTTACACTTTACATCTACCTTATATGGTAAAGGTATCTTAACACAACAATTATAAAAAAAAAATACACAATATATTTTACATATATCCCAACTATGAGAACTATAAAGTTAAATGGAATATTAAGGAAGGAAAGAATGGAGATAAAATATTTGTGTCGTTGTATATGCATGATAAAAAAAAAAAAGTTAAAGTGGTTATAAATAAATTATTCTCATATACAATTTTGAATTTGAAAAGTTAATGGAATGTACGAAAAGAATAATAAATATAAATTTTTAATTAATTGAAAAAATGTATAATAAAATTGTGTAGGTTTTTATTTTTTAACTATATTAAATTTAAGATTAACGGTTTTTTGAAAATAAAAGAAAAAAATATAGGTTCAAGATTATAGTATAAAAATTTGAAAGTTGTATCTTTATTTCTCATATTTATAATTTTTTAATTTATAATAAACTAGTTCCAAAATTTTGCATTAAATTTTTTTATATTCAAAAATGCATATATCAAAATTGCTTATTTTCTATTTTTTAAAAAGTATCTTTTTTTAAAAGTATATTAAATTTAAGAATTAAGTTTTTCTAAGAAAAAGAAAATAAAATAGTTGAAAGATTATTATATAAAACATTAAAAATTTAAAGTTTATGTTTATTTCTCATATTAAAATAATTTTTTAAATTTAATAATGAAACTAAGTTTCCCAAATTTTGATTTAATTTTTTTATTGTTTTTGTTTTAAAAAGTAGAGAGAAAAATATATAGTCTTGTTTAATATTAGATCACAAGATTTATGGGACCACACTTCTCACTTAACTATTGGACAACATCCTCAAGACTTCTTTTTTAGCTAGTTATATGAGATTATTTTTGAAAGGAAGATTAAGTTATTGTTCGAAATCTAGACAAAAATTGTTAAAGGTCAAGTTGGTTTTAGAAACTATCATTAAGCCATAGATCACTTAATTACTCTTATGGTTATTAAGGAGAAATGTTAAAGATAATTATTATTATTATCCATTTTTAAGGTCACGACCAAGCCAGACACCAAATTTGTGTATGAGACCCCCTTGTTTGTGGGACAAGGGACCCGCCTCATGCAACGATTTGACTGCTAAGTCTACGAAGGCATACATACTTAGAAACACATGCTCTTAACTATTAAACCCACTCAACATGTATTCATATATTTTGTTAGTTTATTTACTACAAAAAAACTCTTGACATGGTGTTTAGGAAAAACATTTATAAGATTTTAAAAGCTTTAAAGGTTACTTTAGAGTTGCAAGTTGTAACGATGAGTCTATATGAGAAAGTTGTTGTTAACTTTAAGAATATCAGGGATTAGTCCTAGTAATTTAATTGTAATATTAGGGCTAAGTAATGTTGTTGCTTGTTACTTTAGAGTTGAGAGCTATAATGATGGGGTTGTATGAGAAATTTATTGCTAACTTTAAGAGTAATGAAGGCTCATGAAAACAAATCAATTATAAAATTGAGATTAAATAATCTTGTTCCCTCTCCCCTACCATTTATGAATTTATACTAAGTTAGAATTATTCTTGGAAGAAGTAGAGGCCCTATATTAAGTGGGATAACCATCACTCTTCTTCCTTATGTGGGTGATATTTATCTCTTGCTAGAAGCCTTAATGACCAATTAGAGATATTTTGATGTAAAAAATAAGTCTCAAAACAAAATGTGTGTTATCAACATTAACTTCAAAAGACACAATAAAATTCAAAATTTTGATGTCAACCATAAGGGTAAATAGTTTGGAGGGAAAGAAAGAAAAATACTTTTCCCTTATTGTATTTTCAAATTAGATTTTCATAGGTTTACTCAAATTTCAAGTGCACACTAGATGCAAAATTAAATTCTACATCATAGATCCACTATGAGGTAAACTGGAAACACATAATTTAATATATTACTTGAAACAATGAAATAATTTGGAAACAAATAAAATAATGTATTACTTGAAACAACTAGATAAATTGGAAATACATAAAATACGGTATTACTTAAAACAATGAGATAAACTAGAAATACATGAAATGATGTGTTTATTTTTAAGAAACATATATTTTCATGTATTTTTATTTATCTCACTGCAATTCTATCAAAAGTATGTAAAGTGGTGACTTGTTGGATGTAGAATTTAATTTTTCATCCAACAAGTGTCTACATTTGAAATATGAGTAAATTGTTTAAATGATCAACAAATAGATGCTACTAGTAGGATCTTTTTCCTAAGGCTTAAAAAACATAATATTTTTTAAACTAAAGAAAATTAGTTATATGAAACCCATGCCATGAAAATTAGAGTGTTAACTTGTTGTGATTGGAATTAAATTCTAGTTCCAATGAGTAGTCACTCTGCATACTTTTAATAAATCCGTAATGGAATACACTCAGAATACACAAAATAATGTATTTTTTGAAAAAGTGACATAAACAAGAAATAAATGAAAAGATGTGTGTGTGTTTTTTTAAGAAACATATTTTTCATGTATTTCCAACTTATCTCACTATATCAAAAATATGCAAAGAGGTGACTCATTGGATGAGAATTTAATTCTACATCCAACACACATCTACACTTGAACTTTGAATATCATGACATAAATCATCAAATCCATCACAGAGAAAGAAATACATCAATTGAGATCACATCAATATAGATGCATGTTACAAATAAACTATATATCATCATCATCAAAAGGCATATAGTTTGTGTACATCATAGGTTATCAACCTATTGACGGTGTTGGACCCACCAACATTTAGGGGATCTCCCCGGTGTGAAGTCCCAACTAGACCTCACACCATTTGGTGTAGGAGTCCCATCCGATACGATGGCCCGGTTGCCATTATCTTAAAGATATGCCTTAGCTCTTGCTTGTTAGCACGCGAGAGTGGTTTTATTTATCTTTGAATAGTGACGTTTGCGTGCCTGGTGAGTTCTTAGTGCCATTTGTGTCAAATTTCTTTCACTGCAGAGGGAGAGGGTGGAAGTGAGTCTTAGGTTGAGAGGGAATAGTCCCAACTCTGCTAGAGATACACAACACAACAAGACATGCACAACTTCTGGCAGAGTAGTCCACACGGATGCGGCAGTCACAAACACAAGGCAAAAACATAGAACGTACAACACCCAACAGAATAGTCCACACGAGTGCGACGAGAGTTATAACAAGTTTACAAGAATGAATATGTCGAGTGTCCGACGGGATAGCCCACACGAGCGAGACAATGTTAACAATTGATACAACACATTTTCAATAACATATGTACTAAAACAGCCAAACTAGTTGAATTGTCTTAATACAGATTGAAGCAACATTCATTACAAACGGCCAAAGAATAGTCTTACAAATGAATACAATACATGTGTGAAAATGCACTGGTCTGTTAACAGGTTTCTGAATTAAGTGAAAGTTCCAAGACACATATGTACACCATTACATCACTAACCCTGATAGCGGGGCATTAGAGCCAAGAAAAGAAAAGATTATAGACTCTCAAGGCTATGTGGGAGGAGCCAAGGTGAAAAAGGTATTTTGCATGTACAAATGAAGGGTATTTATAGCCAAGGGTAAAACTGGCCCTTGTGATTATTGGACTTTCCTCATGATTATTTGACTTACATGACTCTTCAACTTTACTTGTGGGTCTCTTGGACTTCCATGTTACATTACATTGATTACGATAGTGTGGCTGACAGTAGTGATGTGGCTGAGATGACTCATGATATGACTCGACACGACAGAGCTTGGTATGTTCATGCTGGTGGTGGTGTGCATTTTGAGCTGCAGTGCTGCTGAGTGATGGATGTCCTTTTGGTGTATTATAGATTCACCTCCGCATGGCAATGTGTGCGAAGTATTTGATGGTCTTGGCATTCACTTGATGTTTCATGCGCACATTTCTCCCTTGTTTGTACTTTGGCATGTTTCATGTGTCCATCCATTCACAAACAAATCTCCTCGCATGCATTCCTTGTTCATCTGTTCGCGAAAAAATCTCCTCGCATGCGGTCCTTGTTCATCTTGTTTGTCGTTGCGTCACGTCTCATCCATGTACCTGTATTTGCAATCACTCATGATGTGACGACATCAAATCAAAAAATATCTTAGTATACCATGACGCATTATCGTTCTCTTTCGGATGCAAGTGACCAGGAGAGAGGATGAGGCTCTGAAACTGTGCAAGGAATATTTCAAGCTGGGATGTAGGCTCCGAGCATTGTTCATGAAAAATGTGTAGAGGTCGCTATGAGGCTGAGATGGGAAATCCAGATCAGGAGTGATTTTCCGTAGGATATAGCTCAGTTGGAGTGCATATATGCACAATTTTTTGAGGGAGATAATGTAGGTAGCAAAGGGAGACTGGTAGTGAAAACTGTGCAATTTCTCTGGGGAGCCGACAACGGGCTGCAGGTGGTTGCTTGGAAGAATTGAGCAATTTTTCTGGGGAGCTGGCAATGTGCTGCTGGAAAATAAACTGCGCAATTCTAGGAGGCTGGCCTACGGGACATCCTTGTGTAGTTGCTGAGCTGAGCGGGATGCTGGGTAGCTAGGATATTTCTCATGAAAACTACGTAGTTTTCCAAGTGAGCAACAAGTGGACTGGCTGGGTGACTGGATGGAAAAACAACACAATTTTTTGAGGGAGACAGTGAATGACACTGGGTGTATGTCAGGCATGTATGCGTAGTTTCTTCAGTTAGCAGAGCGGGTATACTTGGCAGCTTTTGCACATGAGTGAGGCCTAGGGTCACTACTCATTCAAACTCTCCGGTTTTCCAGTTGGAGACTTGGTTGATGTGCTTACGGGAAACGTAGATTGAAATGGATTGCTAGGGAAATTTTGCACTATTCTGGGTGACAGTCGGTCGAGTTGATTCCAGTGTTGCGCAGGGCAGACTGCTTGGGAGGCAGCATCAAGCTCTGTGCAATTCTGGGAAGTAGTACATAATCACATAGAGCTGAAATGCTCTCAAATAAAATGGAAACCCTTTTCCTCCTAGCGGCTAGTTATAACACAATATGATAGTTTACTAGTGGTTATGTTTGAATCCTTACACTTTTAACTAGACTTATAATATTGACCCTTATAGAGTATATTCATCATGATCACATGGATTCCCCTTTTTCATGAATAATGGGGATTGATGTGGCATCCTCTCAAATTTTGGTGGTCAATTTTGATATGTCAACTTCTAGGAATCATAACATTCTCATATGACCTTCAATTAAGGAAGTTCTTACACTGTTGGAATGTTATTAGCATGTAGATTATGAAATATAGGTCCAAAGTAAGGTCCTAACCATAAAAGTGTCGTAAGTCCCAGAATGGCAACTCATATTTTTTTTTTTGTGTTTTCCATTGTTTCTTTCATTATATCTCATTTATTTAATAGAAATAGTTACATTTCTTGTTGGTTGTGTATTCAAATTTATAACCATCTACTTGTTGGCTCTCTATAGGGAAAAACAACCTTGAAATAGTTTGGATCTTTGTCCACCATTGCACCAAAATAAAAACAACAAATTGACAACTCCACTTCCTCTTTTCTCCTACTTTTTGTTATTTGCAGGCTCTGCTATCAACATTTTTTCACATTTCTTTGTTCTATTGTTATCATGTCAATTCATTGCAAGCCACCTTTGGGCCTACGTGCACCAAAATTCTACTATTTTTTATTTTATTTTTATTTCTATTTTTGGGGTGGTTGCATGGTTATCGAAGACATAGTCATGGTGATTTCCCTATGAAAGTTAGTATAGGAACTTGTGTATATTGAAAGAACGACCAATAATTGTAATTTCCTTCTTTGATTAGAGTTGGGTGACATTCATTAGTGACCTTTGGGCCTACGTGCACCAAAATTCTACTATTTTTTATTTTATTTTTATTTCTATTTTTGGGGTGGTTGCATGGTTATTGAAGACATAGTCATGGTGATTTCCCTATGAAAGTTAGTATAGGAACTTGTGTATATTGAAAGAAAGACCAATAATTGTAATTTCCTTCTTTGATTATAGTTGGGTGACATTCATTAGTGGACTTTTTTTGGCTTTCATTTACCACTAGAGCAGAAGAATTTAGGTTCTTTTTCCATGTGGATGGACTTACTTTTTTGAATAACCAAATTGCAGTATTAGGACTAGGAGTGGTGTTAGTGGAATAATGGAGTATGCTGTCCCTGTTGTACTCAAAGCGAACTGGGGGAATCATAAACATATATAAAAATCCATTACCTCATCACTTTATGATTGGTAGAACCATCACATAGACCAATTAGGAGAAAGTATGAATCACATTATACACACATATTTTCCTTCCATGCAAAGTGCAATTCACATAGTTTAATAGGGTGGAAAGGTAAAGGATCACACAATATCCACATTTTTACATCTCATCAAACATTTATGATCACTTAAATACCGTTGCACACACCACATCTCACACACGAATTTCACTTATTATTAACTTGGGTAGTATGCTCTTCCCCTTACACTCATCATGACCTACAAGAATCAAAACACCAAGTTTATGCTATTTCAAATTGATCCATAAACTACCATGGATATTCCACTAGACTATTCATCACAAAAGATATGATAATAATATATTAAAATACTGAAATTTTACACTATTACAATTTTATTTAATTTCTATATCTATATATTTTACTGTAATTAGTGCATGCATGTGAATGGAAATTATGCAGAAAAGTAGAGAATGAAAAAATAATCTCACACACACATAAGACATAATATATTCTCTCTCATAAACCCTTTCGGGAGAAAACAAAGCTAGAAGGTGAGGCTACTTCACTCTCTTTCTCTGTCTAGAAATATGGCTACAGGTACAAAGAAGTAATGCCTATGGCCCATTGGCTGCTATAGTTCACAAATCCTCTCTGTGTGCTCTACCTCCTATCTCTCATGGGTATCTTTTCTCAATTATGGAACAAAATTCTCTCGAAAGAATGGAATGCCTCTTCCTCCTCATGGCTCAGTTATAACACAACCTGATAACCTACTAGTGGTTAATTTTGACTACATCAAATCTTAACTAGAGTTACAAAATAGACTCTTCTAGAGTATTTTACATAAAAAAAAATATGGCTAGCCCCTTTTTCATAAATAATTGGGGTTGGCATCCGCCCGAACCATAGTTGTGAAAATAGTAAGGTCAAAATTTGAGTGGCATAACTTTTTCATATAGACTATGATTGACACGTTATTGCACCATTAGAAAGGTATCTATGTGTAGAATACCATAAAATGGTGCTATGTCAAAGAAAGAATTTTTTACCCCCCAAAAAAATCGTTTTATGCATCAAAACATTGCTGGAAGGTTTCAGAGCTCGTTTCACCAAACTGGGTCCTGCTGGTAAAAATGATCCCATGAGCTGATTCCTCCTGTTTTCCCACTCCAAATGCATAAATATGGATGAAAAACAATATAATGATCCAATTCTAATAAGAAATTCATCATTTTTCACACCTAAAATGAAAAACAAGTTTTGGGCCATCATCCTAAACTCTTAAAGCCTCGTAAAATCATCCTAACTTAAGCACAATAATTTACCCCATTGCGGGGCCATAAAAGAAATTATAGTATATGTTATGACCTTGGGGGTAGGCATCCAAATAACTCCCGTTGGTCATTCTCATTTCAAACATAGAAAGTTTTCTTTTAAGGAACTTTAAATGCTCCATAACATAGTATCACAAAGATAGTGGTGAGAAGTAACCCTTGAAGGGGGTAAGGCATAGACCAAACATTATCGTAAGCCTCATCGAGTCTCTCGACTCTTGTTAGGGGCTAAAAATATTTGCTTGATAGCTAGAAAATAAGGTTATGTCACTTGCATTGGAGGGAGGTATCTTAGTGACAAAAACCTAGGGCATCTTACCAAATGTGGCGGGGGAGGAGAAATTGGACCTGGAGGTGATTTTGAATGGATGTTGGAAGTGAGACCCTATTTTTGTAAAAGTTTTGGAAGGCCCTATGAAGTTTGAATGTAATGAAATTAAATGATTTGGGATTATCATACATAAAACACTCACGCAAAAAATGGGATTGTTTCATCATTAAAACATCATTTAAAGGAAATTAACCTTCTTTTTTTAGTTTTTTTAATGCATTGATACTTTGGATTCTGAAAATCCCCTTATAATTCACACACTCATTTTGGCACCATAAGGAACCACTTAGCACCTCATCACTCTATATGTATTCAATGCCTCCTACCTTTGGTAGGAGGAGTTCCAAGTCTTGTAGCATCATGTACATGACCTTCCCCTTAGAGATTGCCTCTTAATCCAACTTTGTTAGGATCTTATATTCATGAAGCTACTTTGTTAGGAACCTCTTTACCTCAAAGTAATACTTCATGACATATAGGTCACATCAATATGGATTCCCCTACATAAAACCTATCATTTGTTCCTTCATTGAATATACCTAATATTTTGAAACTTACAAATGATCCATAGCCCACGATGTTACATTATTGTCAATGCTAGCCAAATTTTCCTTAAGCATACCAAAATTCCAAGGAAATATGAGATAAGATACCAAAAATAACATGATGACCTTTTATTTATGGTGTTCTTCTAATAATATCATTGATGAATCAATTCAATTGAGGAATTTTCAATGCACCCTCACCGGCCCCTCAGTTAAATGGCACGTGAGTGAGAAATTAGGTGCACATGCTACATTTGAATCCTTATCCAAGTCTTTTGTCACGTTTTTCCAACTCCCTATTTTTCATGACACTAGGTTAGAATTATTTTCTCAATTTCGACAAGCATCCTCCACCCACATAGTGGATCATATCCATGAGTAACATAAACACTATAGTATATGCAAAATAAAAGTTCCCAACAAACTTATTTTTGAATTTTTACTCAAATTTCTTTTGCCTATTATAGAAAAAGACATTTCCACCACTATATGAGAAAATGAGGAAGAAGACATAAATAAATATCAACAATTTAAACTTATTTATGCACAATTAGGGTAGCTTTTCATAGTAATACCTTACGCTCCATGACCTCAACATTTCAACAAAGAAAAGCAAGGGGCATCAAATGTTGTTGATAGATTAACTAGAAATATTAACCAATTATAACCTAGGAATCATATCCCCTACAAAGAGAGCTCATATAGACCTCCTCCATCATTTCCCTAAGAAAGTGGAACATCATTACCACTACCACACCCACAACATGGTATTATCATAATGCACCTGCACAAGTACCTAGTCACCCCATGCAAGGGGAACATTACCCTATGTGTACATATGACAAAGTATCAACATCCCAACCCTCTTGTGGAAATACTCTAGTAATTTGATTTTTCCCTTTCTCAAGTCAGCAACAAACTAACACTACTACATCTCATCAAAGTGTTGATGTGAACTTTGTTCAACCCTCTTTCCCTCAATAACAATAGGAATTTGAACAACTCAACACTACAAACCCATCTAATACAACTAAGAAGAAAGGAAAGAATAAGTAAAATGGAAACTAGGGGCAAGATGGGAACCTGCAACAAAAAAATACTAGAGAGGGGGAAATCCCCCTAACCAAAACCAAAATATGAGCCAAGGTATAAACAACCTGTAGAAAGAAGGGAGTAATAGTTCCCTATGCACTAACTACACTTGCATTCTCTATGGAAAGTATGGCCATTACACCCATCATTCCCTAAAATCCTCAAATTTAAAGACATGTGAGAGGCTATGGAAAATCATAATGCTCAAATTGGAGCAAATCAACAATCGGTCGTTACAACATTATTGGGAAATCATAATTTGAAGACAACATATATTGACCCCCTCATTCACCTTTTGTGACATGTTTTTCCACCCTACCAATGAATGCCTAGCATTGGACAAATTAAAAGTCATTCTTCATGACCCCATGACACCTACATCATTTTCTCCCCCATTAGGTGAAAAGGTCAGTACCTGGTGTAGCAAAGGTCTCTGCACATTTTGCCTCTACATCATGTAACAAAGGTCTTTGTACCAACCATTTATGTGCCTATTTACATGTATCACTGAACATTACACACATTGTTGTCCTAATCTCCCATGATATAAAAATACATTGGTATCCTTACGTCACGCTTTGATAGTTGCACAACCTTTTCCACCAACCTCGAATTTTGATGATGCACCAAACACCATTTAATATACCACCTCTTCAACCAATAAACATGAAGAACACCCTTGTGGTATTTGTGTTGGAACCAATCATTACATGTATATGTGCCCCTTTCTCATAATGCATTGACACAATCACTCAATTGCAGTGATACCCTCTAAATCAATGAAGAATAATCTCCCCTACCACACCATATCCTTCAACCTTCTCAAGGGATGAGGCCATATCCTAGCAAGGTTTATGCAACACCTGTGTTATTCAACATGTTGACCTTACTCCCAAGGATTTTAACTCCTTAAACATATCAATTGAGGAAGACATCTCCATCACGGTTCCCATTAGAACAACACAACCATCAAAAGACTCCTTTGACCCATCAACCGAGTTCATAAATTGTTGTAGTGGCTACAACCACCCTCCAAATTTTTTCCTTCACTTTGTTTTGGAGCGTCCCACCTCAAATCTTAGTAGCATGTCTTTCACTACTTAGGAAATTGTGTTTTTATTTTAAGTTATATTTCACTTTGTAGCTTATGTTCGCTAACTTGTTTTCTGACCAACCACAAGATGACCCCGTGACTTGGTTCACATATGGTTCTTGCGCATTCTTGGAAAACTGCGCCATCCTAGAGGGAAACCAACCTTACTTTCATGAAATGCGTAGAGCATCCTAACAATTAGCCCATCTGTCCAGAAATGCGTAGAATAGTCTGGCTGATAAACTTTCTCAGATAAATTGCACATAACATCCAGACATTGGGCTTTGACTTAGGAATTGTGTAGACCTAGCTGGCAACTTGTCTTTAGTTGGGTAATTGCGTAGAGCATGAGAGGTAGCCAGAACCACTTAGCCTAGAAATTATGCAAAAATTTCCTCATGTTGTTGTCTGATGCATGTGCCGACAAGTTAATCGATTCCCTCCTGAACTATGCAATCTTCCCATGCATGCATGGAAACCCTTTCCTGAAAAAGAAAAAAGAAGGAAAATAAAAAAGCATCCCTTGAAAATAGGGATCTATTTTTATCATGGGAGTTACATGCAAGATGATTTTAGAAACTTACCACCAAGTGTCACCTTTTCCTAGATTTGTGGCATGTGCATCATAAACCCTAAATATACCAAATCTATTTAAATGATGCCCCAGAGCTCATTCTACACATTCATTATCATAGCTCTAGCATTCCATGGGTATCTGGGAACCTTCAACGCAATCCGCACAACTTTTTTGAGTAAGTTTTGATTTTCAAGGCTTTTGCTGCTTTTTTTTTTCTTTTATTTCCTTTTCTTGTGCGAGTGTTGTTTTTCATGTTTTATTGAACAACCGCTGGTGTTTTAGTTCTGTCTCTTATTCTTATTTCTTCTCCCTTATTGCTTATTCCCTTTCCTTTCTCCTCTTGCAGGCTAGGGTGATAACCCACCTAAGTCCAGAGAGGGCTCTCTCTTTATGATTTAGCTATGTTTGAAAAGATTTTAGGCTAGTATTAATGTTCAGTGAGGTTGCCTTGTTTGAGAGTGGTGGAGTTCTGAAACAAATGGGAAAACTAGGCTTTTAGGCCATTGGCCTATGGAGTCAATCAAGGATAATTCACTGGATTAAGTGAAATTGCTGAGGTATGAGTTCAACAGGCAGGATAGCATACTAAAAACAAACTTTGGGGCTTGAATGGGTGATAGTTCTGCTCAAAACTAGAGGGCAATCAAGAATCTTCAAGTTAGGATTAGAAAGAGGAAAGGAAGATAGGTCAACTAGCAGAGGGAAATTAATAATCCTATACTAGGGACTTATTAGAGAAAAACTACAGGGATAAAGGAGGAGTTAAGAATTCCTTTATCGAGATAGTTTAGAAGAAAACATAAAAATGGTAAACTGTTGATAGCAGAGAGAAATAAAGCTAATTCCGATACACTTTGACTATTTTACCATTTAGATTTAAGATGAATGAAACATTGAAACATATATAAAACACATAAAATCACAAGGATAGAATACTTATTTGTAATTATACTGCACAGGAATTTGATGGAATGTCCTCAACTTTCATTCCTTTTCCAGCAAAAATCCAAATTTGAGTACAAAATCTTTCTCAACTTGATAGCATAGATTTACAGAGATGTTATAGGATCCACACACAATACTTCAAATGGAGAAGTATTTATACAAAAATTACATAAAAAATATCTCATAACCACATGAGATTTATTATAGGGAATACAAAATATCTTTTACAAAAATATAGAGACAGATGGAAAACTGATTGTTGTTGTCCCTTTATTTATGAATGAGTTGGAGGTTGAAACTCAGATTTGCCTCTTGTTGTTGCTTTAGTAATTGTGTGTTGGATCTTTGCTTACTTTTCCCTACTGATACTCTTTGCCTATTCCTAATACTCTTTGCCTGTTTACCAACCTTTACCTCAGTAAATATTTTCTATTTACCTTAGAGTTACCATAGTAAATTATAGGATATCGGCCATATTGGTCCCCCATTCTTCATTTGGTATCTTCATTCTAATCAATTTCCTGTATATTTCGTCAACTTTAGTGCACTTAGTAAAATTGGGCTAAACGGTAAATAGATGTTTCACTTCATGCTTAATATAAAAAAGATTTTCCAAACCATCATACAACACTTTTCCTGTAGGTAGTGCTTTCACTGTGGAAGAGCTGGCTTGATTTCTGGCTTGTTTGTGCAGTTTCTGAATCTAGTCCTCATGAGTCATTAGCTTGTCATTTATGACCATTGGGCTTGAAAGTCATTTATCCCTTAGAATGTCATTTTTTAACATAAAATCATTTATTCCCTCTTGAATACTTTGACATATTTTTTCTAGGTTAAGCATTAAATTCTTTTTAATAAGAACTTTCTTAATTTCAAGGATAGTAGTAGTTCGATCCTCGATATCCCATTGTTTCAGCTGATGCTTGCTTTTGCTATTCAAGAAGTTGATCAATTGGGCCGCCTCTTCAGGTTTCTCTCCCAATTCTTCCCTGGTCTTCTATATAGCCTCTGTAGCTAGTTTAACTAACTCAGTTTGTTCAAAAATGATATGAATAGAAGACCAAATATCATTGATGGAATCAATGATCTTGGTCCATAAAATCTCTCTAATATCTCTCAAAGGTTTTTCCAATGTCAAGTCCTTTTCTAATGTCTTGATTCTTTCAGTCATCCTTCTATTTTTTCTCTCTTCTTCAGTGTAATTAATATTTGATAGCTCATAATTGTTTTCCAAGCTGGTAACCATTTCTTTTAGTTTCTTTATTTCAGTTGCTTGGATTTTCATTTCCTCCATGGATTTTATTAAGTCCTTTGTTTGCTTTGTTGAAGTTATCGCTGCTTCTGATGTACTTTATGTTGTTTTTACTGGGAAAGTTGTTGCTAGGGGAATGTTGGGTGCCAAAGATGTTGCAATAGTAGATGGCACTACTGTAGAAATTATGATTATTACAGTCTGAGGAATGGTGGTTGGCTCACCCTATTTTGACTGCAAAGCTTTTTCTAGTTCTTTCTCTGTTTCTTTCAACTGCTCATTCAACTTAAGGACCAAGTTCATAAGTTCTTCCTCATTTTGTTTCTCAATTACTTCTGCAGTTTGTGGATGCAGGAGGGGGAGGGAGTTTGAGTTATTTCATGATTGCAACAATGTCATCATTCTTTTCTTTGTCAATCTTTCAGCTGCTTTAACATCTTTGGGATCATGTCCCAATTCAATTACCAAGTCTTCTAATGATTTTATCCTGGTGTACTTAGCTTGAGAAGAGGCTTTTTCCAATTGTAACTGTGTTGTAGTATTACTTAGAGAATTATGCAACTGATGTGCACTGGTCAATGTGGAATAAACCATCTCACCCGTTTGCTTATGGAGCTTGATCTGTTCAATTGGGTGGATGTCTCTGGCAAGAAATTCAAAATTTGTTTTTAAATAATCAGCCATGGAATTTGGTTGTTGTACTGCTGGCTTCGAAAAACTCATCTGCATCTTTCCCTCTTTGATGTCAAAGGCTGACATCAACCTTGTATGATTTGTAGGAGCCATTTTCAGATATTGGGCATAGGTTTGAGCTTTGAGTTTCTCATTCCTAGCTTTAATCTCTTTGTACTTTTCTTTCAAATCCTGGCTATGCTCTAAAGTTGTCCTTAGTGATGACACTTCTACACTTTGCTTCCTACTTAGCACCTTTGTTTAAGAAGTAGATGGTTTCTCCCCTGCTAGCGTTGTCTACACTGTGTCACTTCTTGTCTCTTCATATTCCTGTTCGGACAGAGGATTCAATATATGTCTCTTTATATACCTGGTCCAATGGCACTGTAGAGGGGCTAGCCTCATTTTGACTTCTTTTTTGAATTCAATCCTCATTAAGAGGGGTATGTAATACTAGAGGGTCGCCCATGTTTGTATTAGTCTGGGTCAACTCCTCAGAAATACTCTGTGACCCTGAATTGTTTCCCTGTCCTGAAGTCTCTGGCTGTCCTGATGTTTGTGCACTATGCTCCTATGTTGGTCTCTGCGAAGATTCTTTAGGCACCTGTACAAAGGAATCCAGATCAAGTCTTCTTTCCAAATCTTTCAAAACATTTTCTACTTCAAATTGTGTACTATCTTGTTCTATAAGTGTTCCTTCCACCGATTCATTTTGATTTTCATATTGTTCTATCTCTGGAATTCTATGATGGATGTAGGGGGATAGTTTATGCTTCTGCCTTCTGTCACAAATGAAGCTATGAGGATCATAAGGCCAGATGAAAATCTTTTTCAATCTCAATCTCTCAAGGATTTCCTCTGCCTCTTTCCTTGCCTTTCTGTTGTTGCAAATAAATGGGCCTAGGTGATCCTTTATCCTTAGCTGAGCTTTCTTCTTAGCCTTCATAAAGTGGATTTCATCAGAATTGATCATTTTACTGTAGTAATCCAGGGCAAATAGTCGCATGGGGAGGTATTTGGGTAGTTTAAAGGGAGGCAACTCACACCCATAAATTCTGATCTCGGTATGGTTCTGGTACAAGTAAAAGTCCCCAACCTTGTATTGCTTGGATAATTGAAGAATTCTTTGAATATCATAACTGATTCTGGGAGGGAGACTTCATATCAACATGGTAGATACCAGATGCACGAATTGATCAATAAAATCTGTATAAGGATAGGAAGAAGAAGGCAAATTGTGAAAAATGGAAGTCCAGAAGATGACTGACCTAGGGTTCCCTCTGGTGTCAAGATTTTGTACAGAGAAAGGGAATTTCTCAGTTTGGTAGTAGAGGAAAAGATGATACAGGACTGAATAATATTTAAATACTTTCTTGTTCTCTAATCTCATGAATTGGTCAGGCATCTTATCAGAAATGAATGCAGCATAGTCAAATTTGGCTGCATGAGGTTGGCCAGTGGTGAAAATATACATGTAGACTAAGGTTATCTCATCTACATATTCACTAGTAGTAAAACCCGAAATGCAAGCAATCATGGTGATGATATCCTTGCCCAGATTAGTAAAGAAGCTTGAAATGTAAGGAGGGGGGGTCTTTTGGCCTGTATTTTTCTTCCATGAAGGTCTGATAGATTTGGGTAATTTCATAACTGGCCAGCCTTGAAAATTTTTCAAGTAAATTGGCAATGGAAAGGGGAGTGAGGTCCTAGCCAGGCTGTAATTGCAACATTTCACTTATAGATTCAACTGTAATGGTGAAAAAGATTTTCTGGTCAGGGGACATTACGACTCTCATATTGGGGTCGTAGTTTGCATGGCATTGGTGGACAATATCTGGGAAAATATGGACAGTGAGGAGTTGATATTTAGGTAGGTTTGACTCCCAAAGACCTATTTTATCAGCATTGTTCAGGTAATTGTCCCGATACTTGTAATGTAGCTTCAAGGGGGTTTCATCAAAAGTAAGGTCCTTGATTTGAAAATATTTATCGGCCAAGGGAAGGTGGTCCAAATCCCTGTGGGGAGTAGTGATTGGTGTGACATTTAGGGCGACAAGAGCTTCCATCCTTGGTTCTTGTGTATTCAAGGAAGAAAGTTGGGGTTTTCAAGGATTTTTAGATAAAAAGGTGGTTGGGGAAGCCTTGGAGCTAAGAAACAACTTAATTGTACTGGATTACTTGAGTTTAGAATGATTTGGTGGAGGTTTCAGTACAAAAAAAGGGTTTCCGAGAAGGAAATGTGGTAAATACCTGGTTATGGCTGATTGAAGAGACAAATGGTTGTGGTGAATGCTTTGCTGGGTGCGCACGGTAGTCTGCAGTGGCTTGGATTTCAATGACTGATGGTGGTTGGCGGTTGGGAATAAGTTGCTGGTCTGGATGTATTTTGTGTGTGCATGGTAGGGAAAAGTTTCTTTTCTTGGTAAAAAGGGGAAAAAATGAATATTTATGTTTTTATGCACAAAGTCAATGACTTTTGGTGGGTGAATGGGAAAATCATAGTTGGTGTCAACTAACCGATGGGACACTTTGTCGTTTAGCGGAGGTGGTAAGTGGGTTGATCGCATCACTTTTGGGAGGTTGGTGGTTTTGGCAGAGGGTCATGTGATGCCACAAATTGAATGACACGTAGCATCAACAAAAAGTCAAAACGACTTGTATCGGGTGGTTAACATTCAACCAAAAGGCCCGCGCGATATGAGCGAGAGTCGTTGGATGAGGGAAGGCACATCGAACGATAGTCGACAATAGAAAATGTTAGGGAGATAATGGAGGGGGCCCGATGGCATAATAAACATAATTAAAGTGAGTTTAATTATATCGGGGATGATATGATTGGACGAATAAAGGATTAATAACTTTAATGATATCGGGGGTGATTATATTAGCGAAGAGGCTATTAATTAATCTAGGTGACTAATTAATCCCTTTTTAACATGTCGGGGGGTTTTGGCTCTTAACTAATCACGGTTCGATTAATTAATCCAACGTAATTAACTTTATTATGGTTTATGTTTCAAACGGGGGCCAGATATTTATTTATTTTGGGATTTTTATTAATAATACGGGAAAGGGTAATTTGTTTCGGGAGTTAAATAAATAATAGGAATTAAAAGTTAATATGAACATGGGAAAAGAAAATGCGCTAAGTAAATGTTTCCGAAAATACATTCATCATCCAACATTATGACTTAGGCTAATATGTGTTTGGGGGGTTTTTATAAAGAACCATTTATTTTTCCCAAGTAAAGAGTGATTTTACCCTAGGAAAGGATTTGAAGGGAATGAATGAATTATGAAGGGAGTGAATTTTGATGAAGGGACTTTAGCACTTAGACCTTACAAGTTATTGGGCCGAGGGTTCGGTCCCTCCAGAAGTCAGAGAAATGCTTTGAGCCCCTTTAACTTTTAGGTTTTTGGTGCTTTTACTACTTATGGGAAATTAGTAAAATTTAGGGAAAAAATGTGTGAGGAGGTTAATTAGTTTGACTTTTGTCTATGATGTAAATGCCTTCATTTTCATCCATATCTTTAAGTGATTTTGATGATGAAAGTATATGACTTGATATCTGGATAATCATTCATCATACATAATTCTGCAACCTTTCATCTACTTACCCTACCTACTTATCCTACCATTTTTTGTTCTTTTATTAGGGTGCACTTAAATTGGGAAACCCTTATCAAAACCTTTTCTTTTCCTTTTACAATATAAATCTATTTAAGTCTATCCTTATTACATCCAAGGGCTTAGATTAAACTGTTGAGCTCCTTTTGTTCACTCTACCTATTTGCTCATCTGCCTAGATTAAAGAGTTTGGTCAGATTTTATTCTCTATCTCTAAGCATGAAATTGAAAACATGGAATAACCAATATTAAACTATTTGGTTACCATGGATTGTGGCATAACAACACTCTGCACACAATCATTATTGTACAAAAAGTAAAATAGCAGTGGCATTTGGACTTGCACACTTTCCTGGTCTTTTTCGTTTTCTTTTCATTGGGGTTCATTTTCATGTTTTTTTGACCTTTTCTTTTTATTCTTTTTATCCTTTGATTTTATTTTAGGATATACCCTCTTTAAATTTTTTAATTCTTTTTATTTTTTACAAATATGGAAAACATTTGCAACAAGCAAAGGTTTGTACATATTTCAGAGCTAAACCAAGTCAATCATGATATAAGACACCTATTGGTATAGGAACATAACAACAGTGACCCTCGCCACCAACTTCATTGTTCGTCCATTTGAATGATTCCTACATTGATTTTGATTTCATGCGTGATCCTTCACTCTTGTCTACACTATCCTTTGCTTTGGCATTCAGATCTACTCGTTTTCAAGTCGCCCTGGGGTAGATCTAGGTTCCTTGGCTCAGATCTTTCTTTCATAGGCATGCTCTATGCATTCCTAAACTTGAGGCTCTACCTTGGCCCTAGGAATTACGCAAAGACTACCTATCACTGGCCTCCATATATGCTTTGTGCTATTTTGGGAGTAAGTGCCCAAACTTTCCCACTGGGATTACATAATGTGCAGTCCTAGCTAGTAGTCAAGTCAAACTGAACTGTGCATTACGTAGTTCTAGTCCACAATCAACCTAGCTGGGCTGCGCTCTATATAGTGCCATTCAGCAACAGGTCTCATTGGCAGCTGAGACTGCGCAATGCATAGTTACAGTTGACAATCTCCCAGCCTTGAGAGTCACTATTGTGTAATCTTACCTAGTAGTCACCCGACTTGTTGCATGATCGATCCTTAAAGTGCATTGTGTTTTTAAAATGACATTTTCTTTCCATGAGTGTCCACTTTGTCTCTAGATACATCATTTGTTGATAAGTCTCTCAACAATACAAGCATCATGGTTTCCAAGAGAGCTGGATCAAGGGACATTGTATAGAGCAGTACTAGAGATGTGGTTGAACATATGCCAATAAAATTTCCCATCTATGCATACACACAACGGTTCATAGAGAAGGACATGAAGATCACATGGAAAGAGATAAAGGACATATTTACAGGCACTTTTAAGGAATATTTGGAAGATCGTCAAGTCTATGTCAACATTCATAAGTTGGGCTTGTACAAGAACATGCAGGTACCTTGCCTTCTCGTCCATGGATATCATTCACTAGGTTGTCTCACATGTTGATCCAGGTGGATATTGGTGGCCACTTTCCTATTGCACCTAAATGCCATAGTTAGTTTCATCTGTTTCCTTGTTCATTTCAGAATTTACTATTTTTAGCAGTTTTTTGGGTCTTGAACTTCTGGAGTAGTTTTGACCCCTTAAAAGACCTTTTTTTGGGGTACATGACATGCCCAAAGCCACAAGCATCGGCCTACAACGAAACTTGTAGTACTAAGAGAGACCTTTCCAACAAGGTATCATATGCACAAAATAAAGATAATATGACCAAGTTACGACCCCAGGAAGTTAGCTGCCCAACTAACCCCAACAGGGCCCACAAACCCTTGGTGTTACATCTCCTAGGGTTAGGGTTTTCTCATGTTTTCCAATAATAAATAGGCCCTTGAGCCTCATTGTAAAAAAGTTCAAAGGCATGTATCTAACAACTCTCTTCTCAAAGATAAGCTACCCGCGCTCGAGCTATCTTATTTTCATTATGTTTGTAAACATAGTTCAATATTTTTATATTAATGAAATGAAGTGTTTTCCTGTTGCATCGATGTGTTTATTATTATATCTGTAATTTGTTGCATTCATGTTTAAGTTCAAATCAATGGTATCAGAGTGGTCTTCTCTTTCTCTATTTTTCTTTGCATGTCCCCAACGAGGTCAAGGTATAAGGAGTTAGGGCTTGATCTCGTTGAACCATTGCAAGATCAACCTCGCAAAATCTAACGACCTCCCATGGAGGAAGAAAAGAAAGATGAGGGGGCAAGCGATCCTTTAAAAATGTTGCTCGAGGAAGCCTCGAGCGACAGAGGGATGCAATGATGGATAACTTTTCCCAGATCCTTCAATGGCTACCCATAGGCGATGCATCTTCATCTAGCAGCCACTCTAGAGGTGCCACTACTTTTAAGGTACAAGTTAACTTTGATATTCCCATATTCAAAGGCCTTATATACGTAGACGTCGTATATAAATGGTTAAATCTATTCGAAGGATATTTTTCAGTTCATGACTTTTCCAATTAGGAAAATATAACTATTGCACTTCTTAAAGCCAACCTACACGTTAAGGATTGGTGGAAAACCTACTGTGAACCAAAGGACAAGAGTGAACCCTCATTTTTTTTAGCCATAGCCACTTGGAATTCTTTCCAAGATGCCATCAAGGAACAATATTACCCCGTGGGGAGATATACAGACAAATACATAAAGTAGACCATGATACGATAGCGAAGGGACCAAGATGTGCCAGATTTCACAAATACTTTCCATACCCTTCACACGAAGTTAGGTATCAAGGATACTGAGCGGAATTTGGTGCTCAATTACTGTGACTCTGTACAAAAGTACATCTAGGACAAGATGGAGTTCCTAGACATTTCCTCGCTCTACACAATGTATCGGTATGCTGTCAAGATTGAGCAGAAGTTTAAACATAAGAAGCAAGACTTTGGAGGTGTGAATCCAAAGCAAGGAAAGGGCATCCTCAAACCATAGTACAAAGAACCAAGTTAAGGTGACACTACCCAGCACAACTTGCCAAAGCCACAAGCAAAGAAAAACACCTCGAAGATGAAGAAGGACACTCGAAAATGGTGTGAGTTCCATAAGAGCTCCATTCACAATACAAGTGAGTGTCAAGCCAAGTAGTCACTAGTGGCTGAGCTGAATGATTTTGAATCAGATGCAGGTCCTGACTCTGAATCAGGTTCTAATAAGGGAACTGACAAAGGAAATCATATCATTGATGCAGTGCCTAGTGCCACTTTGGCCACCACCAAGATCCAAAAGATTGAGCCTAAATATCTAGAGGAGGGGGAACACCTCTTCCACTCATAGATGTGGGTGAAGGGTTCTTTGCTAGAGTTCATTGTCGATAGTGGGAACTAAAATAACATCATTTTAGTAGAGGTCATGAAGCAACTGGGCTTAAAGACTATATCACATCCATAGTTGTACACCATCGGGTGGCTTCACCAAGGATGAGATATTCGTGTCAGCCAACAATTTTTCTTTCCCTATAGCATCAAGCCCTTCATAGATGAGGTATTGTGTGATGTTATTCCTCTTGAAGTTTGTGATTTATTGTTAGGAAAACCATACTTGTGGAAGCGACATGTTGTCTATGAGTCAAGACCTCACTTTGTGATTATTACTTTGGGTAATAAGTTGTACAGGATACCGGAGGTAGCCCTGCCTACTGCCATCTCTTTGATTATTGCAAAGCAATGCAATAAGATCATTTCCTAGACTAGGAATTTTGTTTCCTTATGATGCACCCCCCAGGGAAAGAAGAGAGTTGTGGCCACGACTTCGAGGTAGGGTTCCTATGCATAGTAGCTACAGATGGACAAGGTCATGGAGGAGTATAGGGACATTTTCACCTCACCCACATGGGTACCTTTGCACTGTTAGGTCAAGCACTCCATTGATTTGACCCTAGGTGTGCCACTACCTAATGGACCAATCTATCAACGCTCTCTTATAGAGAACGATGAGATCAAGAGGCATATTTAGGAACTATTATAGAAAGGGCACATCAAGCCAAGCTCATCACCTTGTGGGAGCTCGATTGTATTGGTACAGAAGAAGGGTGGGACCTGGAGGCTCTATATTGACTATCAGGTGATGAACAAGATCACTATCTATAATAGGTACCCAATCCCACAGATTGATGCCCTTTTGGACCAGCTCAAGGGGGCCAAATATTTTAGCAATATTGACTTGAAGTTAGTTTATCACCAGGTTCCTATTAAACTCTTTGATTTGTGGAAGACTTCCTTCAAATCTGAGGAGGCCTTTTCAAATGGTTGGTCCTGTCGTTCAAATTGACGAACACCCCTATAACCTTCATGCGATTTATGGATAACAACTTGAAACCCTTCGCCAATGTATTCGTGGTGGTGTATTTATATGACATCTTAATATTCAGCCAGAGTTGGGAAGAGCACCTCCACCATATTTGACAAGTCCTTCAAACCCTGTGCCACACAAGCTATGTGCTAACTTGGATAATTCCAGTTTTGGCCTGACCCAGTTTCAATATCTGGGGTACATCATTGATGAGCGAGGTGTACATGTGGACCCATCCAAGTTACAAGTCATTCGGGATTAGCCATCCCCAAATATTCTAACAGAGCTCCACAACATTTTGGGTCTTGCCAATTTCTACAGTAGGTTTGTGTTCGGATTCTCTCATATCACTTTTCCTTTAAGTCAAGTCACCAAGGGCGAAGCAAAAGAAAAGTTTTTTTAGTCAGAAACCCAATTAAAGGTGTTCTCTGAGTTGAATAATCGCCTATATTCTTCACCAGTGCTCACATTACTAGATTTGCATCGACCATTTGAGATTGAGAGAGATGCCTCCAACTATGCTATTGTTGCGGTTCTTACTCAATATGGGCATCTAGTGGCTTACCATAGTGAGAAAATTTTAGATAAAGTCCGAAAGTAACTCACTTGCAACAAAGAAATGTATTCCATTATGCAGGTCTACCGTCAATGGAAGCAATAAATTATGGGGAAGGAAACAATCATCCACACAGACCACTGATCTCTACAGTTAATACAAACATAAGGGAAGTTGCAGAAGGATCACCATCAGTAATGGTCCAACTATTTGCAACAGTTCCATTTGAACATTAAGTATAAGAAGGGAAGCACCAATATTATTGTTGATTGCCTCAACCGACCACTGGTCATGGTGTTGATCATTGTGCTCGACTCCTGTGGACATGAGACACCAGGGTGGCCGCATATTTACAAGAGTGATCCAGAATTCGACAGCATATACCTAACACTCCTAGAAGGGAAGCAAGTTTGAAATTTTCACCTTTAGGATGCACTACTATGCCACATGGGACACATCTATGTTCCTTCAAGTGAGTGTGCCAAGAATATTTGGGAGGCACACTACAGTCGGGTCGCTGGACATTTTGGAGTAGAGAAAACAATTCCAGTATTGCATAAGTATTTTAATTGGCCAAAACTTCATATGGATGTTGGGAAGTACATTTTGGTGGTGCACCACCTATGCCATTTCCAAACCAACCATCAAGAAGCAAGGCTTGTATGCTCCTCTACCTACTTCTGGTCGGCCTTGGGAATGTGTCTCCATGGATTACATGTCGGGCCTTCCTTCTACTAAGCATGACAATGATTGAATTTTTGTGGTCATCAACAAACTCTCTAAGATGGCCATCATGGAGGCCTGCAAGAAGAGTATCACAATATATGCCATTGCTAAGCTCTTCTTTGAGATAGTATGGGTACACTTTGGGATCCCATAGTCCATTGTCTCTGATCAGGACAACGAATTCCTAAGTGTACTTTGGTCAATTCATTGGTCGATGCTGGATACAAAATTTATTAAGTCCATGACTTTCCATCCCCAAATTGATGACCAAAAAAAGCTTGTCAACAGGATGATCATATACATTCTGCGCATATACAACTCGAAGCATCCACACACATGGGATGAAAGTCTCCCCTATGTGCAACACAACTACAACAGAGCTCTCCACAACTCAATATGCCACAAGCCCTTTCATGTAGGGTTGGGATTTCAGCTATTATGCCCCATTGATGTGGCCATACCATTTGTAGCCACTCAGGTAGATTCGGCTCATGTTCAGTCTGAAACTGAAAGGGTTAACAACTTCATTGAGCACATTCAATACATCTACCAGAAGATCCATGATATATTGGATAGAGCCAATGCTAAGTATAAGTAGAACCATGATTAACATTGAGTTCTACTCATGTTCTAGGTGGGCGACAAATTTTGGCTACATTTGCACAAGGATTGCATTGTTGGACCCCATTGCAAGCTTCGCTGGCTACAATATGGGCCATACACCATCACCAAGGTCATTAGTGAAAATTCCTTCAAGCTCAACATCCCACCATTCCTTGGTCTACACCCAATGTGCAATGTAGATTGCTTTCAGCCATACTTTTCACCATTTTTTGACACATGTAACATTGCAAAGCAACTCACACCAATAGAGCTCAACTCACACTGCATGGAATAGGAGACAACTAATCAGATCATGGACACACAGATCAAGAAAAATCGACAACAAAGGATACAACTATATCGAGTTGTCAAAGTAGGCCAACTCCTTCACCAGGGCAAGTGGTTCACCAGGGACCAGGTTCAACATAAATTTCCTCACCTCATTGAGGCTCTGAACGTAATGGGACCATTACTTCCTAAGGGGAGAGGAATGATCCAGGTTGATATTGGTGGTCACCTGCCAATTCCACTTAAACCTCGCAGTCAGTTTCATTTGTTTCCTTGTTCATTTAAGCATTTACTATTTTTAGCAGTTTTTTGGGTGTTAAACCTTCAGAGTGGTTTTGACTCCCTAAACGACGTTTTTTTGGAGCCCGCGACAAGCCCATAGCCATAGGAAATGACATGCAATGAATCCTATCGTAATTAGAGAGACCTTTCCAAGAGGGTATTGTACTCGCGAAACAGAGATAATATGACCAAGTTACGTGCCCAGTAAGTTGGTTGTCCAACTAACCCCAATGGGCCCACAAACTCTTGGTGTTACATGTCATGGGGTTAGGGTTTTGGTAGTTTAGGGTTTTCTCATGTTTTCCAATAATAAATAGGCCCTTGAGCCTCATTGTAACACAACTCAAAGGCATGTACCCAACAGATCTCTTCTAAAAACTAAGATACCATCACCCGAGCTATCTTATTTCCATTCTATTTGTAAGCATAATTTAGTATATTTCTATTAATGAAATGAAGTGTTTTTCCATTGCATCTCTATTTTTATGATTATTATTATATGTGTAGTTTGTTGTGTTCCTATTTAAGTTGAGATAACATACTAGTCCTGAGAAGATGACATTGAGAAGCACCAGTGGGACACAACTTGCCACCTTTAGGACAGAAAAATACCATCTGATGTATCACTTTCCACAACTGGTAAACTACATGGATGCACTATTCTTCACTCCCAACAACAATATAAACTCAAGAGATATCTTGAAGCATTGGGTAAAAGAGCTATCAAAGTTCAAGACAACACCCAATTAGGTCTATAAAAGACGAAGTCATTCAGGAAGGCTTACCAACTTTTGGTTATCTTTGCATGTTAAAAGGCCAAGAGAGCATGGAGACCTTCCGACAGAGTTGGGTTGTTATGTTATATCAGTTGGAAAATGAAGGAAGGCCTTTTAACTGGTTGGACATGTTGGCTGTTTAGCTGAAAGTGCATGTGTCAAATGCAAAAAATCTGCCTAAGAATGGACAAGCAAGATTCTATATGTCTGCCTACCTACTTGATGCAATCTGTGCCCAATAACATTTCCCTGGCATGGGTTGGACATGGACACCATCATAAGAAGTTTTGAAAGTTTATTTCAAGTTTCTTACTGAGTGAAGCTACCAAGGAGTCATGATGAGGCTATCTATCCACCTCATCACCTCGCTATATAGGATGATATTTGAACATGACCCACCTTTCATGTCCTAGGAAGTGATGCAGGCATTGCTCAACATTGTAGATTGGTATGGCTCACTCGCTGGCGGCTTCATCAGGATGTTTGGCATGGAGAAGCCCCCACATGAGCTACCAAGGTTTACCATGGACAAGTTGGTCATGCAAGAGGTTGCATACTACTTCTCCATAGGGTTGTTAACAACACTACACAGGAGGAAGAAGGAAACATGGCCTACTCTTCCTTTGTGGATTAGGTTGTATGAGATCCGTACCTTTGAAGATGCAGAAGTCGAGACCAAGGAATAAAAGAAGTTTGGGTTCATCACCAAGGGTTTCAATTTGTATGATCCTCACTGCATATGCAAGAACCACTATGTGGAGGTGTACTTCCCATGGGTCCATGGGGCATGTCATTGGACAGAGGAAGATCCTTGGCGGTATTTGTATAACTCCTCTAGGATCAATGAACTGGTCAGCATGGCTATAGAATGGAAAATGAAACTGTAAGCAACATCACCATAAGAAGCAACAACAACAGTAGTAGTGAGAAGCAAACAAGTGCAAGACAAAGGCAAGAGGAAAATTTCTGAGAGCACAAAGGTTGAGAAAAGCTACAAGTTCAAATAAGATCCACTTGTTGAGAGAGTAGCTTTGGAGATAGAATCAAAGAGGACAATATGCGATAGGAGAGTAATGCAGAGAAAGAGGGAGAAGAAAAGATGGGAAGAGAAGGAAAGGAGATTGTAGGAGACAGAGAAGAAGCTAAAATCAAAACAAGTGATCAGGAGGAGAGAGAATGAAGAAAGGAAAAAATAGGAACAGAAAGAAGGACAAGGCACACTAATAGAAAAAATTGCACAGATACAGTTTGAGACAATAGAGAAACCAACAGATGGTGAACACGGTGAGAAGCTGCACGTTCGAGAACTTGCTTAACATGTTGAGTAGTTGGTTGAGGTAATAGACATCGAGACAAAACATGAGCTAGAGGACCAATACATTGATCTCATACTTAGGGCATCTGAGTCATACCACAGTCTCCGCCACCTCTAGAACCACAACTAGTCCTAAGTGAGTAATCAGTTTCATCATATTTGTTTTCTTAGCTTCATCTTCTGCAATTTCCTTGGTCATTGGATCTTTTGTAGCTTGCAGCTTGAGCTGTTTCCTCAATGCTGCAATGCCCAAGTTTTTCTTCTTAATAATTTCTTCAGTAACAATAATATCCCTAGGGTCATACCCTATCTTGATCAACAAGTCTTCCAATGACTTGATCCTGTTGTCTTTGGCCAAGGAGGAGACTTTCTCCATCTTCAATTGTGACTGTACATTTGCAAAAGAAACCTATAATTTGGATAAATACATGGCAGTATTAGTGAGAGTGGAGGATATCATGTCACAAGTTTGTTTGTGCATCTCCATTTGATCAATGGGATGTATGTCCTTTGTGTTGAACTCAAAAGTGGTGCTCTTGTAGTCAGCTGCTGATTTGGGTTGTGAATTCTGGGCCTCAAGGAAGGACATTTTCATTCTACCATGCCCAGTATCATATACTAGCAAAAGTATACTTTGTGAACTTGAAGTCTGCTTCTAGAATTGGTTGTAGATGTTGTTCTTCAAAATATCATTTCGGAGCTTTATTTCCCTATACCTGTCGAACACTGTTTTTCCTCTTTTGTGGACACTATGAGTTTCTAGCTCTGTCTCCTTATGCCCCTGTGAACATGAAGGTTCAAAAGGAGAAGTAGTGAACTTCATGGTGGCTGGTGGAGAATTTGTGATGATGATAACTGCCTGTTTTTCCATTTCTTTGTCTACTTCTGGTTTGTGAGTCACCTTGGGCCTCTTTCTGTAATTGATTCTAAATTCTATGGCTTCACTCCTAGTTCCTCCCTCTACCTTTTGCTTGATTTTTCCTAAGGAATAGGAGTTGCAAACTAGAAGTGGAAACCAGCTACTGTTCAGTTTCCTGTAGGGTATTTTCTACCCACTTCAACTGATTGGCATATTGTTCTATGTTTGGCCTAGAAGTATGAATGTAGGGAGTGTTCTTATTTTCCACTCTAAGTTTTTAAATGATGCCATAGGGGTCATAATACCATGTGAAGCTCAAAATCAAGTTCATTTCCTTTAGTATCCAATCTATGTCCTCCCTATTTGTTGTTGTGTTGCATACAAAAGGGCTTACCTATGTTTTAATCCTGAATTGTGCCTTCTTCTTTGTTAGTACAAAGTGGATATCATCTGAGTTTAACATTTTCCTGATATATTATAGTGCAAAGATCCTCATTGGGAGGTACTTGGGGGGATTGTAGGGGGCCAATTCACATCCATAGACCCTAATCTCTGTGTAATTTTGGTACAGGTACCAATCTCTAGTCTTCGCTTGGTCTAATAGATGTAGTATTTGTTTGATCTCCTTACTGATCCTGGGCTACACTGCACTATGGAGAATGTTCATAGCTAGATGAACAAAGTATTCTAAAAATTGCTTGTAGGTGAATTATTGTTGTTCTTTCATGATCAGTGATGTGGAAAACATCATTGGTTGTTGATCACCTGCATCATCCAATTTTTGTAATGCAAAACTGATCTTTTTTTATTGGTAATAGATGAACATGTAAACTGAAATAGAGGTGTAACTGAACACCTGATCTATAGGAAACTTGATGAACTACTCATGGATATTGTCAGACAAGAATTGACTAAAATTGAAAATTGTAGAGGGCTTGTTGTCTGTGGAAAATGTGGAAATGAATCCTAAAATAGGCTCATCCACCCACTGATCAGAATGGTAGCTTAGGATATGAGAAAGGATAGAAATAATTTTTTGGCCTTATTAGGGAAAATGGAAGGAGGATAAGGAGGATTCTTCTTGGGGAATTGGGCATTTTCTAGCGAGAAAATCTCAAAAATCCTAGCTCTAGTGGCAAAATCCAGCTTTTGATAAAGCTAGGTGAGGGCTTCTAAGAAGAAAAGGGCAGAATTTTCCACAGAAGGGGCCAATATTATTTGGTCAATTGATTTGGATATAATGGTGAAAAGGATGTCCCCTGTAGGTGCAATAATGGCTCTTTGGGTATGGACATAGCAAGCTTGGCATCTTCTGGTGAATTCTGGGGCTTCAAAAGTCATAGGAAAGTTATAGTGGGGAATGTTTTACTCCCAGAGTCCTATCTCATCAGTTTTATTAGAGTGTTTATCCTCTAACCAACAATATAGCTTGAATAAATCGCAGTCACATAATGTTTTAGTGATCCGGTAATCCCTGTCTTCCAATGGTGTGTGATCCAAGTCTACAAAAGGCGAAATCAATTGGTTAATGGCCTCGTCCTGGGTCTTAGCTTTAGGAGGCATGGCTGAAGTAGTTTCTGAAACAACATGGATAGAAAAAGGAGGCTTATTAGGCTCTAAAACAATTTTGTCATGTGAAAATGGACGAAGAGGTCAACAACTACCAGGATGATGGTGGTGAAGAAGCTCTGATAGAGTCTACAACAAGAAATTATGAATAGTAGAAAGAGAATGCGAAGTGAAAGATTAGCAGTGACGAGATCTGGATCGTTTTAAAAGTAGAGGCATAGTCCTGTTAGAAATGTCGTGGGGCCGTTACTAAACGATTACCCGGGAAAATTAAATGCAGAATGGATATCAGGTGGGAAAGCATTTACTTTGAGAAATGGTCAGGATAGGTGGTGGGCAGAGAGTGGTGGGGGCGAGGTAGGAGAGGATGCAGGATGGGGGTTCTGGAGGGGGTGATGGGTGGTAAGTGT
>APFE030812010.1:49298-100466 GCA_000404065.3 Pinus taeda
GGGGGTCGAAATGACTAGGACGTGCCATGTAGGGAGTAGCACTCGGTGAAAGAAACGCCTTTCGGACCTCCCCCCAGCCTCAGCCGTAAAGGAAGAATGTGAAGGGGGGGCCAAAAAAGAATGGTGGTCGTGGATGAAACAAAGGAGTAAATCCCGAAGTGTCAGAGGCAACAAAAATTTAACCACAAACAAAAAAATGCTTTGTCCTCTTGTGTTCACATAATTTTTCTTTCGACATACGATAGGGGAAAAAAATAGGGAAATGAAATACTTTATCCCTGTGCATATTTATCCTCTAAACTTAGGATAAAGGATTAAGAATAAAGTTTTTGAAATAGATAATGCATAACATTCACTTTTTTCCTCTTTCCCTATCCTCAAATTTAGGATAAAATTTTTGCATGTTGACATTTAAGCAGCCCACCAAATCTACCTACCCTTAGCTAGACTAGCATTTTTATTTTAATTTCTAGGGTGCATTTAGACTAGCAAACCCATTTTCATTTTCTTTTATGTAGAAGGAAAAAAAATCTAACTTGTCCCTTATTTCTCCTATTGACCCAGATTAAACTATTGGGTCAATGTCATTTTCTACCTAACTAATGATTTATCCAGATTAAAATGTTGGATAAACCTTCATTCTTTATCTAATTTACATAACTTTAAAGGATTCTAATCATGATTAAACAATATAATTAAATTAAAGCAATTGATTGTGGCATTTTGTACAAGTTGCACACAACTTTATTTTATAGAAATGAAACAAAAAACTATGTATGCGTAATGGCATTTGGATTTGCAACACTTTCATATTATTCTTTTTGTTTTTCTTTCTTTCTTTTTGGTGGGATTCAATCTTTTTCATTTTCAATATTTTTTATTTTCTCTTTATTCTTCTTCTTTATACCCTCTTTTCATTTTTATTTCATTTTTTCTTTTTATTTGGAAATCATTGGCAGATTGACAAGTATTTACAAAATAGGATCTTGAGATACATCACTCAATTATCTTGAGGTCTTATAAATTATATGAGTCTGATAGTAGCTCTAGCTGGGGATGGCACTCTCGTTGTGAGGTGCCAAGAACATATGATCAGTAGCCTTGAGTTGTTATTTTAGAAATATCCACCTCATTTCTTTGTTGCAGTATTTATGGTAACTCATCAATAGAATCTCAAGGCCTTCTTTGCGGGCTTCAAATTCTGTTAATAGGTCACCCAATCCACACAATAAATATATTGATATATACAATGATAAATGGTAAGAAAACCTCTAATACTCAAAAACAATGTTTGAGCATCCTTCCATTGACAGGTCTACCAGGTAGTCTTGTCCCTTCCAAATTTCTAATAAAGAATTCATTATTTCCTCTGAGAGCATAAATGACATAAGGACCCATCCACAGGTGATCAAACTTTCCATGCTTCCCTTTATCCTCTCTTCTTGAATCCCACTTTAAGACTTTATCACCAATGGTGAAATCATCTACCTTTATCCTTTTGTCAAAAACTTTCTTAATATTTTCATGGATGACTTGAACCTTGTTATAAACTTCTCCTCTAGATTGCTGCAACTGGATTGTTTGATCAATCCTTCTTTGAATTTCATTCGGCTCAGTCTGCAATTATTGAATTAACTTCATGACTGGTACTCCCAAAGAGAATGGAAAAACAACATCCATTCCATAAACCAGTTGGTATGGTGACATGCCAATTGATTTCTTTGTAGTGAGTCTATCAGCCCAAAGTGCATTTATGAGCATGGTGTGCCATGACTTCTTATTATCTGCTAACAATTTCTTGATAATATTTACCAAACTTTTGTTTGAAGATTTAGCTAACCCATTACCTTGTGGGTAGTAAGAAGTTGAATGCCCCAAAGTAATATGGAATTTATTTCAAAAATCTATCATTTTCTTAGATTTGAAGGCTACATCATTATCTCTACTAAGTTTTTTTGGGCAGCCAAATCTAGACAAGATGTTGGTTTCCAAGAATTTGATAATCACATCATCTATGGCTAGTCTAGAAGGGTTGGCTTCAATCCATTTGGTAAAGTAGTCAGTAGCAGTAAATCCACTTATGTTGAACAGAGGATGGAGGATGGATTTATCTAATGAAATCCAATCCCCACTGTTGGAAAGGGCTCTCAACAGATATGGGCTTCAAAAGTAAAGGTAAAAGTTTGCTTTTGCCCTCAAATATTTGACACTTATGACAAGAGGTTACCTTTTTCTGGAAAGAGTGTAGGCTGGAAAAAACCAGCTCTAAGGATATTATTGGTAGTGGTTTTCCGATAGAGATGCCCACCACAGTCACCTTCATGGAATTCTTGCATAATTATTTCTGCATCATCACTCAATAAACACTTTAGTAGGAGACCACCAACATCTTTTCAATATAAAATATTTTCTATGATGCAAAATTTGATTGCTTTTAATTTAAGAAATGTAGCCTTTGTTTTGGTTAGACCGAGAGGAAGATTTAAATTAAGTAAAACAAAAATAAGGTTTGCATGCCAGGGAGAGGTCATGAAAGCCTCATCAAGTTGTGGAGTCACCTGTTCCTCTTGATCATCCAATTCAGCTACAAAGTTAATATCTAAAGCATTAAAATTAGATTCAGCCATCAATTTGGCTAATCCTTGTCTTTTGATGAGCTTGGTTGGATTGATTTCCATGTCATATTCCAGAATGATGGCAATCCATTTGCCTCTTTTGCCATAAGGTCCTTTCTATGTCAAAATATCTTTAACAACAACATTAGGTACATAAGCATTATATGGGAATGAAGAATATATACTCTGAAATATTTAATTGCTTTTATTAGTGCAAAAGCTTGCTTTTCGATTACGTTATACTTGAGTGCAACATCACTTAAAGTCTTGCTAATGAAAGAAATGGGCTGCTCATATCCATCATCATTTTTCTGCAAAAGAACAATTGCAACAGTATGCTCTGAAGCAAAGGAGAAAAATATAAAATTTGTAGTAAAATCAGGGTTAATAAGGACCGGTGCCTTTGTCAATGCCACGTAACCTGGTCAAACGGTTGCCTAGTTTCGATGTTCCACCTGATTTCATAATCTCATTTTAGCATGTTTGTGATGTTCTAAGAAGTTCTGCAAGTTTAGGTATGAATCTTCTCAGGAAGTTTATTCTCCCAATAAATGACTGAAGCTCTTTAATATTGCTTGGGTGATTTATTTTTAGAATAGCTTCAATCCTTTTAGGATCAATTCTGATAGCTTCCTTAGATATAATGTGACCAAGAAATTTTCCTTATTCAAGGTCAAACATTGTTTTCTTAGGATTCAAAGATATCCCAAACATTCTGCACTTTTCAAAAACTCTTTTAAGGCACGTGAGATATTCTTCATTAGATTTAGAATATACAGTTATGTCATCTAGATATATTACAATAAATCTACCAATTTCATCAACAAAAGAAATATCCATTGCTCTCTAAAAAGTGGCTTCAACATTCATTAATCCAAAAGGCATATTTACATACATGAAGGTACCCCATGGAGTAGTGCAGGCTATTTTGTCTGAGTCATTTGGATGAACTAAAAACTAACTATAACCGGAGAATCCATCTAATAAGGAAATCCTAGAATTTGTTTAGTTTATGAAATCTATGCACAATCTGATTTCACTTGTTTTCTTCCTGGTTGGCACAATATTGGAAACCCACTTAGAGTACCTAAGGGGAACCATTATTTTAGAATCATACATCCTTTTTATACCTAAGGGGAACCATTATTTTAGAATCATACATCCTTTTTATTTCCTTCTCAATTAAAGGCATCAGAACGAGGTTTATTCTATGAAGTTTCTGTTTAAAGGGTTTATGATATTCTTTAATGGGAATTTTGTGTTGTATGATTTCTGTATCATATGTTTTAAGATCTTCATAACTCTAGGTGAAAACATCAATAAATTCCTTAAATAAGGCAATATACTTTTGTTTTTTAAGTGTTAGGATTGACTTAGACAATTTTATGATTTTTGGGTCCTTTTGGTACCTAAATTGCAATCTTCAACCATTGTTCCTGAGGGCTCAATCTTAAGCTTTTTAGCTAGACCATTGAAATCAAATAGTTCTTCTAATGGAGTTAGGCCCCTAGGAAAAATATTATCTTTAAGCTGGAGTGTTTCAAACTCTTCTTTTTCTGGGTCAATTTCAAGGAATTCTATTGCTAGCGGAGGGCTCACGTAATGGTTTTGGGGCTCAAAGCCCACAATTTAGGGTAAAAGTAGGGTAAAAGCTCTGTGAGGTGCATAGAGTGTGAATTGTAATGAATCAAGTCAAAGGGTTGTCCACCAAAGAATAATATAAAATAATAGGAAGTGAGTTGGCCTATAAAGCAAGGCTCTATGGTGAGAAGCTAGTTTTGTTTAGGATCTTGAATGTTATAGGTTTATGAAAGCAATATTTTCTTAGCATCTGTATGTCTGAGCCAAGGGTGTTGGTAGAAAGTTAGAGGCTTTGTAGCTATGTGCATAGAGGCAGGGTGGAGTTTGTAGCTATGTGCGCGTGCCCTTGCAGCTGAGTGCGCAGGGCAGATTTGATGGTATGGACATAAGGTAAATAAAGATAAGAATTGCTGAAACATTGTGGGATTTTGTTGCGAATCTATCTATTGTTTATGTTCTGAATTTATGCATCATCTTTTCGTCTGTTAGTTATGATTGTGTACACTGGGTTTTATTGTTAAATGTTTGCTTAAAGACTATAAGAAGAAGATCAAATCTGTAATAAATCATTAATAAGAAAATGGGGTTGGGTGGATCTACGTGAAAAATCCACAACAGTACAGAGTGACACGAGGCCGCAGAGTGGTTCGCTACCCCTCCAGACCACATCAAGACATCCCAAAGGTGTGGAAACCTAGTTCCAGCACCATCCCCTACTACCTCGGGTGAGACCTCATTCCGCGTTCCACGGACTATTGCCTAAAGGGCTGGTAGTTGTGGGATTTGTTTGGCTAATAACTCTTTCGAACCTGGGTCAGGCCCCAATAAGCCAAAAAATGGTTCTGTTTCCAGGATCAGGATCTGCCTAAGGGATGTATGATGTTAGAACATTGGAACCCTATGAAGAAATAGCTTGAAGATTGGCTGGATTAGAAGCTTCACGAGTTGGTGGTACAAGAAAACAGAGATCAGAGGATATCTAAGGAAAGGTGGCTAGATCGCTACATATATACAAAAATCCATGAGATCTTTTCGCGTTCTTCATGATAGAACTGTATGAGTGGATTCCAAGGTTAGCTAATAGTTAGGGAAGGTGTAGACTGGATCAGCCCATTGTGTGGATGCCAGAGTTGGTGCGGAGGCTAGAAGCATTGGAAGATAAACTTGCATAGGTGGTAGATCATTAGTTGGATCGAATCATAGGAGGGTTTATCACCGAATTCACGATAGACACAACTGTGATTTACAAAAAAGCGGAAAGGCGCTTTCTCCAAGGACCACGGGGTAAGTACATGAAATCATTGAACACTTGGATTAAAATGTTGTTATGTGAAAAATGGGCTATGTGCATCGATTGATGTTTGGGGTAACATGGAGTGGAAGGGGCTACCGAGGGATTGAAGGGTTAGAGAATAGTCCGTTTATTTGTATTTCACAAGAAAGTGAGGAGGAGCTCATAGAATTCTCTCCACTAGTCCCACCACCATCCACGCCATCCCCCACTTCACCTACCCCACCTCCGCCACCACCAAGGGTTGGAATGTCGAGTGCGATCAAGTTGCCGATATTTAGAGGCGTAGGAAATGAGGAACCAGATCAGTCCTGCTTCGTGGTAAGGGCTGTATGAGAAGCCCAAGGCATAATAGATGATAACATAAAAAAGGCTACTTTGGTTAGTGCGTTGCAGGACTGCACCTTGATGTGGTATATAAAGTACTCAAGCGACCACCCGAACGCGGGAATAGTGGTGATCTAGGATGAATTGAACAAAGAGTTTAGGCAGCCAAAATCAGAAACACAGTCGATCATCGAGTTCAAGGAGATCGTGATGCTACCTAGTGAAACCCCGTGGGATCTAGATCAGAGATTGAAGAGTACAATCCATGAGGCTAACATGATGATAACATATGCGCAACACTATGCGTGGTTTGTGGCATCTTTGACACCACATCTAAGGACAACACTGTCACAACAAAAGATCTCAACCCAAGATGAAGCATTAGAGATAGCGATGAGGTTGCATGAAACTCCAATATAGAATTCGGGCTTGGGAGTTTAGCAAATCCACGCGCAACTACAAAACCTATGCTTAGAGATGCAAAGTTTGAAGCAAGGTAAGGGGCCCTGACCAGAGCTGCGTGAAGAATTGCGGTGTATCAAATGCAAAGGCCAAGGTCATTATAAGGACCACTGCCCCGTATTTGCAAACTATGTGGCAAGTGGTGGGGTCTAATGCCATTGTGTCTAGAGGCACAAGTAGGGCCAAGCGCGACACCCCTCCTCTGGTGTGAAATCTGTCAGGTGGGAGGAAAGCACACTACAGACAACTGTCATCTATTGCAGAACCTTATATAGCCCCCCTAGCATCTATTTGCAATTTTTGTTGATTGATGGGCCATGACAAACGAAATTGCTGAAGTTATGAATTGTTGATGGATTGGACACCTGCTTATAGGATGCAGATGGAGGTGTGAGGTCAGGATCTAAATTCAGCAATAGCGCGCAGTGGATTCCAGGGATGTGAGCGGGGATGAGGAATGGGACCGGGATGAGGGCGTGGAAAACTAATCTGCTACAATTGTGGAGGACCTAGGCACTACGCGCTTGATTGCACGAACCCGACCAGGACATGTTGCCTATACTGTTACCAATTTGATCATGAAGTAGTGGATTACCCCACACTAATTGCAAAAATGTATGAAAAAGGGGTGCTTCTGACTACTCTAGCTCAGAACGTCCAAATGATGAAAGCTGAACCACACGAAGAGGACCCTAACGTGAACATGGTACTTAGAAGTGGTGCCACTACAGGAGAAGATAAGGGGAAGCAACATGAGGAGGATACATGGGTTCGCAAGGCCCCTACAAAGCAACTTGAGTTTCATTTGGAATGTGCAAAAGAAACATTTATGGAGGCTAAGAAGAGCTTTGCAGAGGCTTCTACTTCAGGCAGAAAGGATCAAGCTGAGCTAGAAATGGATCCTTCCATGTTAACTACCTTTTTAGAAACATGCATGAAGCTACTATTGGATAATAAAGAAGTTAAGGGGTTGCAAGAATTGATAACCAAATGCGTAGGGTTGGGTGAACCGTGCATGGTCTGGAAAATATGAAGCATGCTTTGTGCACCAGGGAGGAAATGCAGTTGACTGCCCAAATTGGTGACTATGAGATGGATCAGGTTGTTCTGGATTTAGGGTCAGATGCGAATGTGCTACCTAAATAAACCTGGGAGCGTATGGGCAGGCACGTGCTACAATGGTCTCCTGTTCAATTACGGATGGAAAACCAACATAAGATCTTGCCTATGGGGAGACTGCAAGGAGTTACAATAGACATTGTAGGTGCGAGCACACAGATAGATTTTGAAGTGATCGAAATTGTGGATGATAGTAACCCATATCTTGCATTGTTAGGGATATACTGGGCCACGGATATGAATGGAGTCATCAACCTAAAGTGACGAAAAATGATAGTCGAGAAACATTTTCTTTGTGTTGTGGTTCTGCTGGATCCAGCCGAACTGGCGCGCTATACTCATCCTGTGCGCGATGACGACAATGATGATGAAACAGACTGTATTTACTAGATCACAACATAGGATCAGGATCAGGTGAATCCAACAGTAGATGGAAGGCCTTCATGGGAATGCAATAGTTCCTTCATGTAGGATTCAGATGAAGAAGTAAAACGTTGGTAGAATCGACTGCATGAGGTAACAACACTAAATTATAACCTGATGGTCAGATTACTATGACACGTGACAACCAAAGTAAGGATGCTACCAGTAAGTGAAGGTGCAAAAAATCAAGAGAAGGGTGTAGACCGATGGGGAACTACAACTATGACGCGGTAGCATGAGAATGGCCCAAAAGTGGTGCTATGCACAAAAGGGTGGACAACACCTCGAAAAATTTGGTGGAACAAGCATCAATGCAAAATATGGCTGCAGGTACGAGAGGGAGGTCCTCAGTATCGACAGTAGGTTAGGCTGTCAGGACAGAGTGGTTTGGGTGTTGATCACCGACAAGGGATGCAGCTGTTTCCGTGGCTAAAACTGCATGTACAAAGGGTTCGATGGGTTTTTAGGACCAACAACAAGGCACAGTGTATGAAGTTGACCGCATCCACACCCAAATCAGATGAAAACAGGAAGGTAGAGAAAATTTCCCTGCGCACTACCACAGTAGTTTGGACTAACCTAGGCGAAGGCTCTAAGTAGTTGCATGAAGCTTTTTGGCGTGGCAGCATGTGACTGCATGAAATTGATGAGGAATGGACAAGGCCAAGGAGGGAAAATGTGAGGTTAGATGAAAAAATTAGCAAAATTAGAAGGAGAGTCACACAAATGGGTGGCATGAATTTGAGGAAACAGGAACAAGACTTGGCTGGATCTCCTATGATACTAGAACGAACTGCAACCCTACTATCATGGTTGTGACCGCACCCTAATAAATGGAGGAGTAGAGAACGCGACACGCTACTCAATGCACAAATATTCGAAGGGTGCTTGTATCCCATGCTAGCAGGAAAATGGAAGCCTCACACAAGGGGCATGCCCACCTGACTATCCGTAGGAAGCCCAATCTCAGTGTCCCATGCAGCTGGAAGAGGGTGCAAGACTATAAAGAAGCTTGTAGGGAGGTTGCGCGGCCCAGACGTAGCGCACATGTTTAGTATGCAGTATCAAGTACGACCTCACCGAGGGGGTTGCACTGCCACGTTGGAAGATTTGGAGGTCACTGTTAATGCCACTATTCACGACATGAAGTTAGGATTACGGAAGAGATGAGTGGGTGGCAGGCCATTAAGGCAGGAATTTCGTGATAGATACAAAAATATCTGTCGCCAAGAAGACATTAATGCATTGATAGTGAAGGGAAGGCTTACAGTCAAACTCAAGCAGACCTACAAAAACCCTTGGCCATCACTGGGATATTTGAGATTTGAGCTGGTACAAAATAGTAACCACCTAACTAACAGGCCTTCCGCTGAGTACCATGGCTAGAACACGAATAAGGTTCGTGGAAGAGTTACATCTGGCCTAGGAGGACACAACAGAAGCAGCTGCTGCCACCGAGGTTCCAAAGTCCCCTCGCACACTGCGACCTCGAAAGACAAGCAGACTATAGGACCAGTTTGAGTATCACTGAGATTCAATAAATTGTTAGTGGCAGAAAAGGGCAAAGCAATCACCACTGAAATCAATGAAGATGAGGAAGATTTGCAGGACTTGATTACTCAGATTGAAGAACACAACGAAGAAGCAAAGGATGCTATCCAAATACCGTCACTACCACCATATACCTCTCCATGGCATGGGATGGCCAAGATACCAAAGGACCTGGATGTCGCAAAGAGTACACTCCAGACCCTGTTTCTCCCAAATGAGATTAGATTTGATGGTCTGCCACTGGGCCGAATACCAAGTATCAAGTTTGAATATTGGGACCTTGCATATATTGAGAAGTTCCCTCAGTTGGCCAAAGATAAGTTGATGCAGTGAAGTGGCTGCAGGGTGTGGAACAGGCAGGATTACTCAATTTGAGGTGGATACCCCACTATCACCGCGCGACCATCACCATTTTGTTATCTGACAGCTACTATGTCTGGTACATGATGGGTATCTCTGGTTGGAAAAAACCATTTCCATCACGGCCGATTTAGTACACCGACTTACCCATCTGTCTACTAAAGGAAGCAACCCCATAGACATAGCCAACATCAGTAGTGATGTGGGTCTCACCGAAAAAATGAAGGCTAAATATAAGTTGCAAAAGCGGAAGAGAGGGTATGTCATAGTGAGCATCAAAGACCGAGGGGTGCGAGTCACCACCCAGCTACTACCCAGTAAACTTATGAGGAAATTCCATGTAGATGAGGTACCAACCACTTTCATTACACTTGTGGAGCAGTGTACAGAAGCAGTTCAGTTCAATTGGGTGCAGTTCCTATGTGACGAATTTGTGATAAATTGTAAGGAAGCACAGGAGAAAGGTAAGACTTTCCATTATGCATGTCTGCTACTATTAATCCTTCCGGTTGCAGGAGAACTACTGCAGGGTATCCAGTTTCTTAGCATCAAGAAGAACCTACCTGAATCAGTGTGGTATAACTCGCTCTGGGCCACAAAGGATGCCACGAGGGTTCGTGAAATCAAGGTATTTTGGATATTCATGTAGGCAAGTATCCAGACATGGATCGCTCATAGACCACGGTTGTCCCCAACAGTATACAAAAATTTGCAAAGCACGACCAAGTTCAAAGAAGACATGCATAACCTATATGTCCTGGTGCGGAAGGATCGAAAATGAACATGGGTAAAGCTTTCATTCATTGCAATGGATGATGCAATTTATGAGGTACTGGCAGCATGGCCTCCGGAGTGGCACACTCTAGACATGGCCGCATTAGAAAAGATGGCAGCAAAGCAGGGGAAGAAGGAATCTAGTTGCACCTCACTAAACTGACGGAGAAGACATGTCAGGGACAAACGACAGCTTCGTAGTAGGAGGCGACCAAGGAAGTAATAGCTGAGGAGATCATGGAAGATCAGGAAATTTCTTCGGAACAGGACACGCAGAGGGAAACAAAGACACAGGAACACATGGACTGTCCCACAAAATTGTCCAAGGCAAGAGGTTGCCCACCAAGGAATCGTCACATCCATGCAAAAAGTCCAAAACGACAAAGACCTTGGAGAATGAATTTCTTTGTTGCAGCAAACTGGTGCACAATATCACTCCAGGTGCATTGGAAGATCTGATGATAGAGCAGATAACTATGTTTGGGGAGCTCAGAGCTTAGCTACAGGCATTATAGGTGCGACCCCTGGGAGGGATGATACCAAACCTAGCAGATGACACAGTTACAGCCGAGCAGATGGTGCACAACCCCACAATGAACACTTTAGTGTTGCCAGCAGGCGATGTCTTAGTAGAAGTAGAAGGTGACATGAGAAGTTGGGGGATGAATTTGGCCACCCTTCCTAGAGAAACCCTATACCAACTACAAGATGGGGTAACCATTGAACTTCATTCCAAGGAAGGCTGCACCCTCCAATCTTAATGGAGCGAAAAGAAAATCTGGAGAACGTCCGTCTACAACATGATGATTTGGTTACACACAACCAGGACATAGAATTGGTTGTGGAAGCAGCCTATAGTAAGGTACCAGAATTGGCTGTCCCAGTGAAACTTACTATAGTTGACAAGATTCATTACATGGCCGTAGGATTCCGGACGGCCCAAGAGGAGGCTGTGAAAGCACAATGGAAATTAAATTTACAAATTGCGGAGCTAAGACTGAAGACACAACCACCCACACCTCTGGAAATCCAAGAGTAGTGCCTCAGATAAATTCATGCAAGACTGGAAGTGATAAAGTGTGCTGTCCAAGATTGCTCGGAATTATTGGATCAGTCACTTATTACGCTCACTTCACTACAGGAAGACCCCACCGTACAACAGTTGGAAATAGAGGCATAGGAGCTACAAAAATCCTATGATAATGTAAGAGGGATTTCACAGATGGTTGCTTTTATGCAGTGCTTAGCCAAAATGAAGGAGGCCCAGGTTCTCAAGGCACAAGTTGACGCCACTCGACAAAAGGAAGCAGTGCTTAAAGAATGCATCCAACCATGGCTTGATGAGGCATTCGCGGTCTCCACCAACATTGAGGGAAAGTTAGCACACATGAAGGCAGTATATGAACATAGACAAGTAACAGAAACTGATACTGATCCATCGGTGGCACGCGTAGAATGGATACAACAGATGGCGGAAAAGTTTGTTGCAGATGTAAGTGAAGCACAAAAGTTGTTGGATGACTTCCGCGCTAAGATGGCTGCACCAGTTGAAGTGACTCGGGATGAGTGACATGATTATGTTGGGGGCGTGTTGGGTAACGGAGGGCCCGCGTAATGGTTTTGGGGCTCAAAGCCCAAAATTTTGGATAAAATTAGCGTAAAAGCTCCGTGAGGTGCACAATGCGCGAATTGTAATGAGTCAAGTCAAAGGGCTGTCCACCCAAGAATAATATAAAATAATAGGAAGTGACTCGGCCTTTCCATGGTCTGCGGACCATGGAAGTTTATAAATAGAGCAAGGCTCTAGGGTGAGAAGCCAATTTTGTTTTGGATCTTGAATGTCATGGGTTTATGAAGGCAATATTTTCTCAGCTTCTGTAAGTCTGAGTCAAGGGTGTTGGTAGAAAGCTAGAGGCTCTATTGCTGTGTGCGCAGAGGCTGGGTGGAGTCCGTAGATGTGTGTGTGGACCCCTGCAACTGAGTGCATAGGGCAGATCTAGTGGTATGGATGGAAGATAAATAAAGATAAGAATTGCTGAAACATTGTGGGCTTTTGTTGCAAATCTATCTGTTGCTTATGTTCTAAATTTATGCATCATCTTTTCCTCTGTTAGTTATGATTGCGCGCACTGGGTTTTATTGTTAAATGTTTGCTTAAAGACTGTAAGAAGAAGATCAAATTTGTAATAAATCATTAATAAGAAAATAGGGTTGGGCAGATCTACGCGAAAAATCCAGAACAATACAGAGTGCCGCGAGGTCGCAGAGAGGTTCGCTACCCCTCCAAGCCACATCAAGACATCCTAAGGGTGCGGAAACCTGGTTCCAACACCCTCCCCTACTACCTCGGGTGAGACCTCAGTCCGTGCTCCACAGACTATTGCTGAAAGGGCCAGTAGTTGCAGGATTTGTTTGGCTAAGAAGTCTACTGAACCTAAGGGAGTATTTACATATAAATTATCTAGTTGCCTTTCTCGATCAAAATGTTCAATAGTTTGACTATCTCCTTCAGATTCCAAATCAATACTGTCATCTTGAAATTCATCTTTGGATTGTAGGAAACTCTCAATCTATTTATCATTTCCAAATACCTACCAATAGCTTACATTATCAAGTACAACTAGACAATGCTCTACCTCCAATATATATTCTTGATTAGGGTAAATCATTTTGAATGAGTTAGCTGAAAAATCCATATTGTTTGGAATGATGTTTTGTTTTCTAGGAATTGCAGAAATTTCATATTCAAGGAAAATTTCTAGGAAGTCTAGCAAAACATTTCTGTATGCTCTCATCCTAGGATGTTTGGCTGAATATTCTCCTTTAATTTATTTAATAAGTAATTCAGCATCTCCTTGGATAGAAATTATTTTAGCACCTAATCCTTTTAGCAATTGAAAATCTAGAATGAGGGCTTCATATTCTGCTATATTATTAGTGCATTGAAAATTAAGTCTATATGAATGACCTGAAGCATGATTATTTCCTGTATTAACCACCCAAATTCCTACTCCAACACCATCCTTGTTGCAGAGCCATCAATACTCATGTTCCAAAGAGCTCGAGGAGGATTTTTTAGCTCTTCTATTTGTGTTTGGGCATAGGTTTGTTTTAGAAACATCATTCTTAGCACTGATTACTTGATTGTTGATATCCCCATCGTTGTAAATAATAAATGAATCTAAGTCTGAATGAACATAATAAAGTGGATAATTTTGAGGTTTGTCTTGAGTACTCACTATAAATTTCATTAAGGTTTCCCTATACATTCTCCTTTGTTGCCCAAAAACTAGTATGGTAGCAAAGGTCATGTCCATTTGTAGAGTTCTTTGTAATTTTTCTCCCCATGAGCATGACAACAACATGCCATACTTAGGGGGAATGTCTGCAACCACTATATCCATCACTAGACTTTTAGCAGGGATTTGGGCTAAAGTAACACATAGGTCTTTGGTAAGACCTAGGCATCTAACTTTGCTAGAATCAGAGTACAAGTCTTTGTAGGGTCTAGTAATGTCAAGTCCTAATTTCTCCATCACTGATTTAGGCATTAAATTATGGGATGCACTTGAATCTAGCATAGCATTATGGAGAATTTTATCATGTATATTCAAACTGACATAAAATGGGGGGAATCCTCCTTCTTGTGGTTTTCCTTCAACTTCCGCCCCAAATAAGAGTTCAGGCTGGTCATCATTCAAATTTACAGAGTCAGTGTTTTCCCCAATGTTTAAAGAGATCATTACTTGGGGTCTGTACATGTCTTTTATCACTAATTCCGTGAGAGGAAGAGGGATTTAAAATTTTTCCATTTCATTCTCGATGTTGAAAGATGTTTGATTCTTACTTAAGTTAGGAAGTTCAACTTGCTCCGTAATTGGTTTTGTGATAGGTTCTTTTTGTTGACTGGGGGTTGGGACATCTATTTGGGTAGTTTTAGAAATGTTGTTAGCAACCTTTTTGACAAGGATTTCCACCTTTTTCTTACCAGAATTTTCCACAGTTTTCTTAGGAAGACCATCTGTTGTTTTCCTAGGCTCATTTTCAAATGACTTCTTAGCAAGTTGTTCTGAGATTTTGGCATTGGGAGTGTATGTGTTCTTTTTTCTTCTAATGTTGTAATGCCTATGGACTTCCATTATGGCATTTTCAAACCCTTGTTTGTATTCATCATACTCTTCAAGATCCATTTCAGTCTAGGATAAGAGAGAAAGTTCTTGCTCCTCTTGAGTGATGGAAACTGTTTCATCATCTCTTATCCGCAAAAAAATTATTTGATTATCATCCAAATCTTCCAAATATTCCCCTCATCATCTATGTAATTTTCCTGAAAAGGAGGCCGAACCTGCTAGTCTTGACCCTTTTGTTCTTTTTGTTTAATCTGGGGAACATTCCTTCTAAAGTTTTGGTTTCTAGTTTGAGGGGCATTTTGGTTTTTTCTTGCCTAGGTTTGGTTATTAATGTTCACTCTTTGCATAATTTGGTTCACTACTCTAACTAATTTTTATGATCAACAACAGAAGTAGAAGGTTCTTCTTTTATGGTTACTCTGCGTTCATACTTCATTTTGGATTTTTTGGTTGGAATGTTAGCTTCAACTTTAATTGCATTTTCTTGCATTTATTCCAAAGTTGCTCGGTCTCTCTCTCTCTAAGTTGATATTCCATGTCTACATCGAAACCATCAGGAAAATCAATCAGATCTAGGCCAAGGGAGGGATTGATTTCTTGTGGAATGGCGTTGTAAATAATATTGAATCGTTCACAATATTCTTCCACAACTTCATTGGGTTTTCCTTTCAATCTTTTATATACATTTAGGAGTTGAATTGGATTCTTCTTGATCATCTAGCTAAATTTTTTTGATGGAAAGCATCAAGATTGACTAGACTTCCTACAGGAAAACCCCTATACCATTTCTTGAAATCACCTCCTAAGCTTTGGGCAAATAATCTCATTTTAACATCAACTTCACCTACTTCTTGGAGGTCAAACACATCATTCATCCTATCCACATGCTGTTGGGAAGTATAAGCACCAGTGTTATCAAAGGTCACATTTTTGGACGGGTAATCTGTAGGCATAACATTTAAATGGCATGGTAACACCAAGGGTGGATACCTACCTGCCATAACTGTCTTGGTAGATTTACTTGAGGATGGACCTAATGGAGGTGCAGATTTGATAACTATAGGGATAACAGTTTGAGAGATCACAGGTAGGGAAGTTGAAACTATGGAATGGGTAGGACGCGGAGGCTGTAGATGTATAGACTGACTAGACAAAGAGGCTACTGCAATAGCTAAAGCAAATAATTCAACAGATCGCTGAATAAAAGCTTCTTCAATAGCTTGGTCCAACACTGAAACTAGACCTTGTAATTTGTCAAATTGTTGTAAAGATTCAAGATTAGGATCTATTTCAAGGACTTTGGTTTGGGGTATATATGGTTGTAATATGTCTTTATCTATGACAGTTTGATCTACAAAAGCCTCAGACTTTGATATAAACAAACTTTGTTGGAAAGGAAAATCAAATTCTATATCTTGTAAATTTTCAAGTTTCTTTGGAAGAGAATTATACCTTGACAAAGGAATATTTTCCAGAGGAGAATTGAATCTAGGCAAGGGACTATTACTACCTTGACCCTCAGTAATTTTTTTTTTCTCACCAACTTCTCAGGTTTATCTATGAATTCAACAGGGCTGGGATCACGATGAGATCTAGTGTAAATTCTTTTGGGAGCCAAGGCTATGAAAAATCATCATAGAAATAAAATCAAATCAATGACACAGTGAATATTTACAAAATAACGACCTTAGATCATATATTTCATAATGATATAACAATTGTTTATTGAAATAATGATTTTAAACTGTGGAATAATGATGTTTAGATTAAAAAAAATTCTTTCCTAGTATGGTCGCCACTATGATGTCATTATGTATTTTTGAGGTTGAGGGAGTAAACACATAGGATAACATCAAAACCACTTTGGAAGCTGGGATCTAGCCCTGCCAGCTTCAGAGAGGGTTCTCTCTGTTTGTTTTAGCTCTGTTTTATAGATAAATTTTAAGATAGCTATGATTGTACTTGTCTGTTTTGTTTGAAAGGTTTGGTTGATTTGAGTGTTATAATTCCATTGGGCTATGGAGTCTGTAAACTAAACTGGAGTTTGTTCATCAAATTTTAAAGGAGTTCTCGCAGGGCAAGCTAGGTGGAAATAAATGGATCTTTTTAGAGTTTAAATGGATGGTGGAAAAACATAAATGTAGGGTTTAGTAGAGAACAAAGAGTAATTAAGAGTTATTTATCCCGACTTCAGTGGAAAAAATTAAAATTAAAAACAACCAAAATAGGGCACTCTTGATAACGAATCCTATTTATCATAGTCTCTGTTGATTAATTCATATTTAGAAAAAATAGAGGAAATAAATAACAATGTTTAAATAAATAAAGACAAGAAACACATCACCATTCAAGACACCACATGAATCCTGTAAAAGGTCCCTCTATTATTGATGCTCCAGTACTTCAAAATTACAATGTGCAACAAAGATTACATTTAGAAATCAACCCTTAATACTTCCAACAATGAAGTATTTATAATAAAATTTACAACAATGCTTTACAAAATCGTTGTCAAATTGACCGTGTATTATTAGCCTAATTGAAAACTAATATCATCTAATATGGCAGAACAAATAAGCCACGTAGGCTGTTGATGGAAACGGTGGCCATGTTTGAGTGGTTGCAGTTACTGAGTCATATAGACAGAATGCAATGCTGAACTGAAAATTGCACTGGCCGTTGCACTGGAAAAATCTTTCCTTGCTCTTGAGTTACTGCTTAGTCCAGTAAATCAAGTTACTCTTCCCATCTCTTTTCATCTGGAAATGTTAACTTTGTCACCTTGCGATAGATTTCATCTACCTATGTATACTTAGAAAAATTTGGTTTCACGGTAAAAATATGTTTTACCTCATTCTGCACATGGAAGTCGTTTGACATGGTCTCCAGAAAGGCTTTTGCTTTCATACTTCCTGTTATTCCATTGAACTTAGTGCTTCTTTTGGCTACCTCCTTCATCTTCTGAATGTAATCCTCCTGAGTGATCAAATTTTCATTGATAACGTAAATACTCGGTAGCCCCTTCTGCATTAAGGTTTCAATCCTATTGGTAAATTTGTTCACCTGTAGCTCCAAGGTCTCACACTTTTCCTCCAACTGGTCAATAAGATTTCTTTTAGTCAAGACTTTATTTACTTCTAGAATGGTGGCAGTTATGTCACCGACTCGCACTTCCTCCAGATGATATCTATATTTTGAATTTAAGAATATGATAATATTGGCAACTTCAGTTGGTATTTCTCCCAACTTTTCCCTTCCTCGCAAAATGGTTTGAGTGGCTTTTTTTATTAACTCTTTCTGTTCAAATATAATCTAAATAGAATGCCAAATCTCATTCATTGAGTCAAGTATGTTCATCCAAATTATTTCCTTGGCTTGGGCCAAGTTCTGGCCAATAGATGTGTCTCTTTCTACCTAATGAAAATTTTCCAAAAGTCTCTGATTTTTGTCCAATTAAGTAGCCTGAGCAGCTTCAGCTTTGGCCTTCTTGACTTCCAAAGTTTTGAGTTGGCTCTGCAAAGTCCCAATTTCCTTTGATTACAACGACATGTTTTGCAGTGTCTGTGCTACTTGTTCAACACTGGGAGTCTGAATTGAAGTAGTAGGTGCAATAGTTCTCGTTGATGGAAATTGTGAAAGAGGTATAACATCTAAGGGGAAAATGGCTATCTTCAAGCTATATTCCTTCTCCTTTACTAGCGTTTCCAGCTCTACTTCCATCTACCTGATCTGTATGTTTTGATAAATAATAAATTTTTATGATAATTGTATTTTGTACTTGGCAGCTTGAGATGTTTCCTCAATGCTGCAATTTCTAAGTTTTTCTTCTTAATAATTTCTTCAGCAACAATAACATCCTCAAGGTCATACCCTATCTTGATTGCCAATTCTTCCAAAGACTTGATCCTATTGTCTTTGGCCAAGGAGGAGACCTTCTCCATCTTCAATATTGATTGTACATTTTCAAAAGAAACTTGCAATTTGGATAAAGACATGGAAGTATTAGTGAGAGTGGAGGATCATCTCACCAGTTTGTTTGTGCATCTGCATTTGATCAATGGGATGTATGTCCTTTGTGCTAAACTCAAACGTGGTGCCCTTGTAGTTAGTTGCTGATTTGGGTAGTGAAGTCTAGGCCTCAAGTAAGGACATTTTCATTTTGCCATGTTGAGTGTCATATACTAACAGAATTCTACTTTGTGCATTGGAAGTATGCTTCTAGAATTGGTTGTTGGTGTTGTTCTTCAAAATATCATTTTCGAGCTTTATTTCCCTGTACCTGTCAAACACTGTTTTTTCTTTTTTTGTCTGGATAGCGTGAGTTTCTAGCTTGGTCTCCTTATGACCTTGTGAAGATGAAGGTTGAAAAGGAGAAGTAGTGAACTTCATTGTCGCTGGTGGAGAATCCATGATGATGATAACTGACTGTTCTTCCATTTATTTGTCTACTTCTGGTTTGTGAGTCACCCTGGGCCTCTTTCTGTAACTGATTCTAAATTCTCTGGCTTCACTCCCAATTGTAGATGATGACCCTTCCACCCTCTGCATTTTTCTTGAGGAATAGGAGTCTACAAACTAGAAGTGGAAACCAGCAGCTCTTTAGCTTCCTGTAGGGTATTTTCTACCTATTCCAACTGATTTGCATACTGTTCTATCTCTGGCCTAGAAGTATGAATGTAGGGAGTGTTCTTATTGTACACTTTGGGTTTTGAAATGATGCCACAGGGGTTGTAAGACCATGTGAAGCTCAAACTCAACTTCATTTCCTTTAGTATCCTATGTGTCCCCTCCCTAGCTGTTCTTGTGTTGCATACAAATGGGTCTACCTATTTTTTAATCTTGAATTGTGTCTTCTTCTTTGCTACCACAAAGTGGATCTCATATGAGTTTAACATTTTCCTGATATATTCTAGTGCAAATATCCTCATTAAGAGGTACTTGGGGAGCTTGTCGGAGGCCAATTCACATCCATAGACCCTAATCTCTGTGTAATTTTGGTATAGGTACCAATCTCTAGTCTTTGTTTGGTATGATAGATGTAGTATTCGTTTGATCTCCTCACTGATCCTGCGCTGCACTACACTGTGGAGAATGCTCATAGCTAGATGAACAAAGTCTTATAAAAATAGCTTGTAAGTGAATTCTTGTCGTTCTTTCATGACCAGTGATGTCGAAAAGATCACTGGTTGTTGGTCACATACATCATCTAATTTTTTCAATGAAAAACTAAACTTTTCTGATTGGTAATAGATGAACATGTAAACTAAAATGGAGGTGTAACTGAACACCTACTCTATAGGAAACTTGATGAACTTCTCATAAATATTGTCAGCCAAGAATTGACTGAAATTGAAAATTGTAGAGGGCTTGCTGTCTGTGGAAAATGTAGAAAGGAATCCCAAAATAGGCTTATCCACCCACTGATCAGAATGGTAGCCTAGGATTGAGAAAGGATAGAAATAATTTGTTTTGCCTGATCATAAGAAATGGAAGAAGGATAAGGAGGATTCTTCTTGGGCAATTAGGCATTTTTTAACAAGAAAATATAAAAATTCCTATGTTGGCAAAATCCAGCTTTTGATAAAGCTCGATGACAGCTTCTAGGGGGAAAAGGGTAGCATTTTCCACAGAAGGGGCCATCATCATTTGGTCAATTGATTTGGCTGTAATGGTGAAATGGAAGTCCCCTGTAGGTGAAATTATGGATCTTTGGGTAGGGACATCGCAATCTTGGCAGCTTCTGGTGAATTTTGGGGCTTGAAAAGTCACAAGAAAGATATAGTGGGGAAGGTTTCACTCCCAGAGTACTATCTCATCAATTTTATCAAAGTGTTTCTCCTCTAACCAGAAATATAGCTTGAGGAAATCATAGTCACAAAGTGTTTCAGTGATCTAGTAATGCCTGTCTTCCAATGGTGCATGATCTAGGTCTACAAAAGGTGGAATCAATGGGTTAATGGCCCGGTGCTAGGTATTAGCTTTACAAGGCATGGCTGCAACAATTTCTGAAACAAAATGGATAGATAAAGGAGGCTTACCAGGCTTTGAAACAATTCTATCAGGCGAAAACGAACTGAGAGGTCAGCGATTGTTAGGATGTTGGTGGCGAAGAAGCTTTGATAGAGATTGAAACAAGAAATTATGAATATCCGAAAGAGATTGAGAAGTGAAAGATTGGTAGTGACGAGCTCTGGATCATTTTAAAAGTAGAGCACAGTCCCGTTGGAAATGGTGCAGGGCCATTACTGAATGGTTACCATGAAAATTAAATGCGGAACATGTATCAAGCGAGAAATAATTAACTTGGAGCAATGGTTGGGATAGGTGGCGGGCACAGAGTGGCAGAGGAGGAGTGGTGGGGGCCTGATAGGAGCAGATGTAGGATGGTGGTTTCAGAGGGAGTGATGAGCGGTAAGTAGTATCAACACCTAGAGGGAGTAGGGCCTAGTAGAAGAAACCATCTTCAAGACCCCACCTTGATGGTTAAGGGAGAATGTGAAGGGGGGTGGAAAAAAAGAATGGTGGCCATGGATGAAATGGGGGATTGGATCTCGAAGTGTCGGAGGTGATAGAAATTTAACCACAAACGACAAAATGCTTTGTCCACTTGTGCTCACATAATTTTGCTTTCAAACTTAGGATAGGGGAAAAATAGGGAAATGAAATACTTTATCCTTGCGCATATTTATCCTCTAAACTTAGGATAAGGGATTAAAAATAAAGTTTTTGAAATAGATAATGCATAACATTCACTTTTCTCCTCTTTCCCTAACCTCAAATTTAGGATAAAATTTATGCATGCTGACATTTCAGGAACCCACCAAATCTACCTACCCTTAGCTAGACTAGCATTTTTAATTTTGATTTCTAGGGTGCACTTAGACTAGCAAACCCATTTTCATTTTCTTTTATGTAGAAGGAAAAAACTATCTAACTTGTCCTTTATTTCTCCTATTGACCCAGATTAAACTGTTGGGTCAATGTCATTTTCTACCTAACTAATGATTTATCCAGATTAAACTATTGAATAAACCTTCATTCTCTTTCTAATTTACAAAAATTTAAAGAAGTCTAATCATGATTAAACAAAATGATTAAACCAAAGCAATTGATTGTAGCATTTTGAACAAGCTGCACACAACTTTATTTTACAGAATTGAAACAAAAAACTATGGATGAGTAGTGGCATTTGGACTTGCAACACTTTCAATATTATTCTTTCTTTTTGGCGGGGTTCAATATTTTTCCTTTTCAGTATTTTTGTTTTTCTCTTTATTCTTCTTCTTTATACCCTCTTTTCATTTTTATTTCATTTTTTCTTTTTATTTGGAAATCATTGGCAGATTGACAAGTATTTACAAAATAGGATCCTGAGATACATCACCCAATTACCTTGAGATCCTATAAATTATAGGATCCTAACACACAGTGTAGATCGAGTACATCTCTTTGGAGGAGTAGGCGGTGTTGACTATAATGTTCCAATATTGGGGCTAGTGGCTGTTAATGGTGAATGTATGGATGGAACTTTCACTTTATATATATATAACAAAGCTAACACGTTTTCATGCATATGTTTTTATTGTAGTTGGACTATTCTGGTTTCTTTAGCAACGTATGTTATTTATCTTATGAATTTGTGTATGAACTATTTTGTATATGATTGTATGAATCTTGTTGAAATCATGTTTTCAGTTTAACACATTACTCTAGATTATGGACCATTCTTGTTTCCAGCTTGTGATGTCATTCAACTCATATGTTCCTTTAAGGTTGCATACTATTATAGGCTTCTAAGGGACACACTTCATTTCCCCCCTTCGTGTGTTAGAACCCCCATGAATCTCACATGAATCACTGCAAGGTCACACACTTACTTTCGACAAAGATATCACACTTACCTCTACGCGTTATCACAGTCAAATCATTTATTTACTACAAACTGTTGTGACTCCTACTCCAAATGTTCAATGGTCTAGTTGCAACTTCTTACCGGGGAGATCCCCTGACATGTTGGCCGGTCCAGTGTCATCAACATTTCTGGTGCTAGAAGGAGGGCCAGATGACAAGCTGAGTCCTCAATGTCTATTTTGAATCTCTTCACATATTTATTGACTTACATTACAGTTAATCCTCCGACATGTCTGTCTCATGGATGTGATTTTGAAGTGTCAGATGATCTCCTTGATTACTTGTCACGTAACACATATGATCATGAAGGTAGAGAAGATTTTCTTAGCCATGGTGTTGCCTTCATTGGTTTCTGTGAAAGGAATGAAATCCATGAGGATCACATTGCATGTTCATTGTTCGCAATCATGTTTTGAGGGAACGCATTGCAATGGTGTGCCACATTTCCTATAGCCTCCATCCACTCTTATGATCAGATGATCAAAGATTTGGCCCATGATTTCTATCATTATGAGTAAAGCACTCAATAAAAAATTTTTGCAATTAGAGAAATTACCTGATGAATCTCTTTTATGATTTATGAAACGCTTCCAAAATATCGCTTTTCAAATCCCAAAAGATGAAATTGATTGGAAATTTATCAATGAATGATTTAAGTAGCTTCTTCACATATCTACAAATCCACATATCTTAGAATCATTCAAAATCCTCCCAGCATACCTCGGTGTTAGAATTGTCAAATCTAAGATGGACAAGGTTGTTGTCAAAAGTGACCTTCTGTTTCCTTCTCATCAAATGGATCTAGATCCGCAGTGCAAGGTGGGAGAAGGTACACACACATATGTTGAATTTTCATATCCTCCCACCCTGCCTGCTCTGAACATCTGCGCAGATTTGGACTGTAAGCCTGTTGGTTGTCACATTGTCTTGCCTTCTCAACCTCCATCCTCTGGTTCCTTTTATCCTATGGATTGTACTGTGTTGTGTTCTCTCATTATCGACTCCAAATTTTTTGTTCAAAAGTATCAAGTTGTTGGCAAAGTTTGTGTTGAACAACCAACCTGCGCTGTCATTTATGATGAGTATGTGTGGGAATCTGAAGAAGAGCCTACGGTGAATGATGACCTCCTTCTGTCCGCACCTCATCTGCTATTCCATGACATCTTTTGTGATTCTTCCATTTATGATTTATCTTGCGAAAATTCATTCGCGGATGTTTCTACTTTCGACCATTCACCAAACACAATAGATGCCAGTTTGTCATTTGATTGTAGAGAGGACACATCTTTCTTTTTGAATCCACCCTATCTATCATCTTTTGTTTTTGAAAACTCAGAGGGTGAACATTATTATTTATCATCAACCCCTCTATATGATTTTTCAAATCATGAGGATGCCGATGAACATATTGGATTTTTTTATTGAGGATGTCGTGATCTCTTTACTCTTCATTCGATCACGATGCTGATTCATTTTCTATTGATCTTTCTAAGACACTAGTCTTTGATGATCTACCTGATGATGAAGTGGAAACCCCTCAAGCTACCGAGCCACTTCAGCCCAAGATGATGGTTATGTCAAGTCGTCACAGTGTTGAGGTCAGTTCCACTTCCGCTCAGAAATATGTTGAAACACCCCAGGCTCCTTATCGCTCTCCTATTTGCATTGAAGATCAATCTCATCCATAGATTTCACATCCTCCACCTGAATCACATGATCCTATCGCTCATGCATTGGAGGAATCATACATAATGAGCACTCTTGCTAAATGAAAGTTTTGTTACTTTTTCATGTTTGCTCGTCTCTCTAGATCAAAAGAGTGTGCATGTATGCCATCTATGCACAATGTGTTGTATCACCATGGTGTGTCTGCAAAATGTTTGTTTTGCGCTTTTACTCTTTTCCCTTCTGTGGACACATTTAAACTTAGGGTGTGTTGGTATTCATTGCTTTATCTTTCTTGTGTGTTGGTTTACTTGTATATCTTCCTGTTCAACCATGCCTTCACCAACATTGGTCAACCAATGCGTCGATGGCTACATTGGAAATATCACTTTACGTGAATAGGCCCATGCACTGTTTATTTTAGGAGTAGGGGTAGCCTTTGCTTTCTTGTTTTCTTGTTTGCATGTTTGTTTTTCTTTCTTGTTTTCTTTTCTTACATGCTTTACTTTTATTACTTGTTTTTCTTTCACTTACTTCTCTCATTTTCTTGTTATGCACCAATAGGTTTAGCCTCACATGGAATTGTGTTTGGCTCTTGAGACAAGCAGGGTGAAAGAAAAGAGGACTTGTACAACTACCAATAATTGGTTATCTTTTGTCCTCTCTCTTTACGAAGATCTTGTTGTCTTCAGTTGATGATATCTTAATGGAAAATACGTTATGTTCAGAGTGATTCTTGGTGAAAACATAACACTTGCATTTTTAACTTGTACCGCTTACTCTAATCTATTTTTCTATATTCGGTTAACCCTTGTCATCTCATTCAAGTAGAGTAAGGTGAGGAGGAAAACCTTAACAAGTATATTAGAGGTATATATAATATAATTCTCTGAAGGAACAACCTATTCTCCTCTCAACAAGTCAGGATCCCTCTTCCACCTCATGAAAATAAATAAGTGCCTATGCATAGTTCTTTGAAAATGAAAAAAATGAAAAAATAAAATAAAGGTGAAAGAAGAGAAATGCTTCTTGCGCAGAGAGGTGATGCAAGTAACTCTGCCGAGGTACTGACCAGGCTTGCTAGAAGCAAATCGATTCTTGTGTTCTTGTGTGACTCTGCTGGGGTACTGTCTAGGCGTGCTGGCAACAGAGCAACACTAGAGATGAAACTAAAACTCTGATAGTCTATATTACTTGTGCATCAATATACCCCTCATCCCCAATCAAAACAACTCAGATGACTTGGCTTGGTATGTGTGCTGACCAATCAAGAGAATTTCAAGGACTATGTTTTTAACTCAAGCTAGTGAGGAAGCCCTAATGATCAAAGAATCAAAAAATACTTCCAAGGGAGTTACACTTGCTTTACACGAAAAAAGATCCATAGAGAGAGCTAGATTTCTACCAGTGTGTCGCCAATATTGGAATGGCTTCAACCACCCTCCAAAATTTTGCCTTCGCTTTTTTTTGGAGTGTCCCTCCACAAATATTAGTAGCATGTCTTGCAGTTCTTAGGTACTTGTGTTTTTATTTGAAGTTATCTTTCACTTTGCAACTTATGTTCACTGACATGTTTTGCTGACCCAGCACAAGATGACCTCGTGACTTGGTTCACATACAGTTCTTGTGCTATCTTGGAAAAATGCACAATCCTGGAGGGAAACCAGCCTTTCTCTTAAGAAATGTGCAAAGCAACTTGACAGTCAGCCTTGCTCTCTAGAAATGTGCAGAGTAGTTTGGCAGAAAACCTTGCTCAGAGTTACACAAAACATCCAGACATTGGGCTTCGGCTAAAGAATTTTGCAAACTGAGCTGGAAGCTTGTCTTTAGCTGGGTAATTACACAAAGCATTAGAGGCAACAAGAGCCACTCAACCGAGGAATTGTGCAAAAGCATTCCTCATGTTTTTTATTGATGCATGACTTGAAAATTTGCTCAGCTCCCTCCAGAACTGTGCAATATTCCCATGCATGCATGGCAACCCTTTATTGAAAAAGAAAAAATCATCCCTAGAAAATAGGGATCTATTTTTAGCACTAGGAGTTACATGCAAGATGATTTTAGAAACTTCCCACCAAGTGTTGCTATTTCCTATACTTTTGGCATGCATGTCATAAACCCTACATCTACCAAATCTATTTAAACGACACCCCAAAGCTCATTCTACACATTCGATCTTGTAGCTCTAGCATTCCCAAGGAATCTAGGAACCTTTGGCATAGTCGACACAACTTTTTTAGGTAAGTTTTTCTTTTCAAGTCTTTTGTTGTTTTTCTATCGCTTTTATTTCCTTGGCTTTTGTGAGTGTTGTTTTGCATGTTTTATTGAACAACCACTGGTGTTTTAGTTTGTTTTAACTTGTAGAAGTGTTCTTTTAAGTTTTTCATTGTATTTCTTAAGCGCCACATGCATAACATTGTTTTTTCACTAATGGTTGCCATTGCGGCGTCCCTCTCCACAAACTTCGTTATTCATTCGTTTGACTGATTCTTACATTGGTTTTGATTGCATGCATGATCATTTAGTATTTTTTGCACCATCCTTTTCTTTCACGTTCATATCTATGCATTTTCAAGTTGCCCTTGGCGAGATCTGGGTTGCCTTGGCTCAGATCTTGCTTTCATCGGCATGGTTTGCACATTCCGGAACTCAAGGATCTGCCTTGGCCCCAAGAATTATGTAGAGACTACTTGTAACTAGACTCCAACTATGCTCTATTCTGTTATGGGATTTAGTGCCCAATCTTGCCCACTGGGATTGAAAAATCCACAGTCCCATCCAGTAGTCAAGCTAGATTAAACTGTGCATTACGTAGTTCCAGTCCATAGTCAACCTAGCTGGATTGTGCTTTGTGCATTTCTAGTTAGTAGCAGGTCTCATTGGTGATTGAGACTCTGCAATGCGCAGTTCCAGCTAATAGTCTCCTAGCCTTGAGAGTCACTACTGCGCAATCTTGCCCAACAGTCACCTGACTTGTTTCATGATTGATCCTTAAAGTGAATTGTGTTCTTAAACTAAAATTTGCTTTCTGTGAGTGTCCCCTCCATCTCTAGGTACATTATTTGTTGAGGAGTTTGTTAACAGTACATGCATCATGGTTTCCAAGAGAGTTGGATCAAAGGACACTGTAGAGAGAAGTATTGGAGACGTGGTTGAAAAAATGCCAATAAACTTTCCCATCTATGTAGACACACAACTGTTCATAAATAAGGACATGAAAGATCACATGGAAAGAGATAAGGGACATATTTACAGTCACTTTCAAGGAAGATCTGAAAGATCGTCAAGCCTATGTCAAAATTCATAAGTCAAGCTTGTCTAGGATTGCATGTAGGTACCCCGCCCTCCCATGTGTGGATATCATTCACTGGGTTGTCTCACATAATGATCCTGAGATGATGACATTGAGAAGCACTAGTGGGACACATATTGCCACCTTCACGATGGAAAACTACCATTTGATGTATCACTTGCCACAACCAGTGAACTACATATAATCACTATTCTTCACTCCCAAAAACAATGTGAACTCAAGAGATATCTTGAAGCGTTGGGTAAAAGAGCCATCGAAGTTCAAGATGACACCCAACCAAGTCTACAAGATGAAGACACTCATGAAGGCTTACCAACTCCTGGTCATCTTTGCATGTCCCTTGTATGGCGAAGAGAGCATGAAGACCTTCCCGCAAAGTTGGGTTGTTATGTTAGATCAGTTGGAAAATGAAGGAAGGCCTTTCAACTGGTCAAATATGTTGGCTCTTTAGTTGAAAGTGCATGTGTGAAATGCCTGAAATTAGCCTAAGGATGGACAAGAAATATTCGATATATCTGCGTATCTGCTTGATGCAATCTGTGCCCAAGAACATTTGCCTGGCATGGGTTGGACATGGACACCATCAGAAGAAGTTGTGAATGTTTATTACAAGTTTCTCTTTGAGTGTAGCTATTGAGGAGACATGACGAGGTTGTTGGACCACTTCATCACCATGCTGTATAGGATTATATTTGAATAGGACCCACCTTGCATGTCCCAGGAAACAATGCAGGCATTGCTCAATATGCCTCAACTGGTGGCACCTTCATCAGTATGTTTGGTGCGAAGAAGCCTCTGCATGAGCTACTGAGGTTTTCCATGGACAAGTTGGTCATACAAGAGTTTGCATACCACATCTCCATAAGGTTGTTAGTAGCATTGCATACGAGGAAGAAGGCACCATGGCCCACTCTTCCTTTGTAGATTGGGTTGTACAAGATCCGTGCCTTGAAATATGCAGATGTTGAGACCGAGGACCTAAAGAAGTTTGAGCTTGACACTAAGAGTTTTAATCCATATGATCCTCATTGCATATGAAAGAACCACTTATGAAGGTGTACTTCCCACCCCGTCCATGTGACATGTCATTGGCTAGAGGAAGTTCCTTTGAGGTATTGCTATAACTCCTCTAGGCTCAGTGAACTAGTTAGCTTGGCTATAGAATGGAAAGAGACACTACAGGCAAAAACACTACAGGGAGTAACAACAACAATAATAGTGAGAAAAAAACTGACACAAGAGAAAGACAAGAGGAAGATTTCCAAGAGCGCAGAGCCTGAGCAAAGCTACAAGTTCAAAGAAAATCCACTTGTTGTGAGAGTAGCTTTGGAGATATAAGGAAAGAGGTGATAATGCGAAAGGAGAGTAGCGTAGAGAAGGAGGGAGAAGAAAATATTGGAAGAGATGGAAAGGTGATTGTAAGAGACAAAGAAGAAGTTGAAAGAAGAACAAGAGCTTAGGAGGAGAGAGAATGAAGAAAGGCAGAAATAGGAACAGGAAGAAGGAGAAGGCGCACTGACAGAGAAAAATGCATAGTTATAGGTTGAGACAACATAGCAGCTAGTAGATGATGAACAGGGTGAGTAGGTGGAGGTTCGGGAAATCGCTCGGTAGGTTGAGTAGTTGGTTGAGGTAAAAGACGTGGAGATGGATCAAGAGCTAGAGGAAAAAGACATCGATCGCATGCCGAGGGCATCCGAGGTCCTACCAAAGTCTTTGCCACCTCCAAAACCACAACTAGTCCCAAGCAAGTAAGGATAAGTTGTTCTCCTTGAAGATGATCTTGAGATAGATGTGTACAATCTGGCATTTGATGATATAGAGTAGAGGATTGTATAGGAATGAAGAAAGAATCTCCCAGATGATCATACATCACCTGCACACATAGAGGAAAGGGTGATTGTACTAGATGTTAGAAGACATCGAGTTTCCATGGCTGAGGCTTCTAAGGATTCTGCAGAAGCCATGAGTTCGACAGTCAAGTTATTGATAGTATAGAGTGATCAAATGGTAAAGTAATTGCAAGAAGCTAGGCAGAGAGCATAGAAGTTCGTAGGATCCACCATGAAAAATATGAAGAAAGAAGAAGTGGCAGAGATATCAACTTTGGAGGCCACCATGCAGGCAATGTACAAAAGATTTGTCACCGTGAACAAAGTAGTTGTCCATTTATATGGATTTCAGCAGTAGTGCACACAGAAAACCCAAACTCTCAAAGACATTCACACTACTAGTGCGAACATGCAAGAATGGAAAATGAGGTACATGGGAGCCCCACTTTACTTGCACAAGAAGATGAAGCCATAGGTTGAGCTAGAAAAACACATATTCAGATGCAGATCCATAATTATGAGAAGCGCCCTTCGTTCATAGCTAGCATTGAGGCTTCCTACGCATGGTCGTTTAGGTGTTTGGATTTCATAGTGTGAATGCAGAAGATCTCTCCCATAAGAACCCTTACCTAGGCCATGAGGAAGAACCAAGTCATGATGTATGTCGACAAGTACATAAAGAAGTTGATGCACATAATAATTGGTGATGACTTGCAGCTCAATGCAGAGAACATGCAAAGGTACATCAGTGGTCCAACCACAATCAAGACAATGTTGCGCATGCTTCAGGATGAGCTAGATAGAGGTCTCATAATCATATACCCAGAAGCCATGGTGGCAAGGGTCCACTTTGACAAAGATGCCATTAAGCAATACGGGGACACAATAGAGTAGTACTAAGCTTGGTATTAGTTCGTCATTGAAGACCACCGCGAGGAGGTTACCGAGTTGGTCTTTGCCAAAGACCCTGAGTGATGTTGTTTGTCTTGTTAGGCTAACTCAAGCCTATTTTGTCCCACATGGGTATATGTGGAAATTCTATTATTGTAAATGTATTGTAAGTGAAATTCCAAGTGTCACTAGTGGAATATGAACAATCACTATGTAATATGAAGAGTCATGAGGGTTTTCCAAGGGTCAAAGGGAAATTTCGAGGGTCACCTAACCCTTTGCTATATATAGGACTTCATAACACATACTGCATGCTTTTGGGAGCTAAGATTTTGGTTAGGCATTGCTTAGCAAAGGCTTGGAGAGTATTGTGACAGGCCTTGGCTTCTCCACAGTGTAGAGTGAGTACAACTCTTTGGAGGAGTAGGCGGTGTTGACTGTAATGTTCCAATATTGGGGCTAGTGGTTTTCAGTGGTGTATGGATGGATGGAACTTTCAATTTATATATATATATATATATATAACAAAGCCAACACGTTTTCATGAATATGTTGTTATTGTAGTTGGATTATTCTGGTTGCTTTAGCAATGTATGTTATTTAACTTACACATTTGTGTATGAACTATTTTGTATATGATTGTATGAATCTTGTTGAAATCGTGCTATTGGTTTAACCCGTCACTCTAGATTGTGTACTTTTTTGCTTTCCATCTTATGATGTCATTCAGATCATGTGTTCCTTTCAGGCTACATATTATTACAAGCTTCTAAGGGACACACTTCCTTTTTCCCCTCCGTGTGTTAGAACCCCCATGCATCTCACTTGACTCACTGCAAGGTCACACACTTGCTTCCGACAAAGATATCACACTTACTTCTGTGTGTTATCATAGCCAAGGCATTTCTTTACTACCCACAACTGGGACTCCTAATCCAAATGGTTTGAGTTCAAGTTGGGGCTTCTTACTGGGGAGATCCCTTGACATGTTGGCAAGTCCAGCACCATCAAAAGACAAGAGATACATCCACCCCATAGTATTGATGACATGTTATTATACGAACATTTTGCTATATTTTTTCATCTATAGGAACCATGATACCAACTAGTTTCTCATCATTCCATAGTGTCAAGTCCACTCTATCAATTATGAAGATAACAACATCTAGGACAACATGGACCTAACCTATTTATGTTATGTCCATATCCATTAGTTGTATAGTACCTTTTATGATATCGCATTATTGCATGTCCACTAGTACTTCCATGCACCCTCCATTGCCTCATGACCTGACAATATTAACCTCACCCCTTTTGGGTATACCTTTTACTCCGACATGGAAATTATTAAGGCCATGAAAGAACCAAAGTTCCCTTGGGAAAACATCCATTATCACGACTTATTTTCACTAGAAGGATATGTTATTATATGGAAATTGTACTCTTAGATGTATGCATTAAGAGACATTAACAGTCAGTAAAAACACATACAAGGGTGACACTTTCAGTTGGAGACACCATGGACACCAAAAATAAAAACATTTCCTAAGTTTCAAGTTAAAAATTGGACTACATGGGTGCACATTACCAGAAAATAGCGGTACCGCAGTTGTTCCTTCAATAGTTGTGTGGTCGCAGAAACGTCCAGTCAACACCTCGGGCCGCGAAACTTTATTGAGCAACACTCCAAATCTTGACATGATGGGCTGAAATATTCGAGACTTGAGCCCCAAGAAGCCTTCAAGGCAAGGAATCGGTAGCTCTCACCTCATTTATGAGGTGAACCACCACATTGATGAGCCAAGGGGAGGAGGAGTGTCCAAGAAAATCTATAAATACAAGTTCTAGGAGAGCAAAGAAAAAAGAGAAATAAAGCATTTTTATGTTGGAAAAATTCCTCCAAAGCAATCCAAAATTTCATAGAGAATAGGATTTCACCATTGAGAGAGTCTTCATACTTCTTTGAGAGAGAGAAGAATCTTACAAAGAGGTTAAGGAAAGGAACTTCCTTTTTGAGGGCCTTTTAGCACCATTTCTTAAAAAATTATCTCCAAGTGTCTTTGATTAATCTATTGTATTTATTCTACATTCAAGAATCAATAAAGGGAACCCTTTTCCATTACTTTGTTGATATGTTTTATTCATTAAGCATTGTACATGTGTTTATTTCTTAGTTTTTAGTTTGTGTTGATATATGCATTGTTTTCACTACTTACACTGCTTTGTTTACCCATGTTGGTCCACTAAAAAAAACCAATTGCTTGTGATTTCCTTGTAGGGAACAACAAACTCCAAGGAAGGTGTATTTGGTACTCCATAGCAACAAAAACACTACCACAGGAGTCTTTACACTTTTTAGACCATCTATGGACAATGTGTACATAGTGGGAACTAAGGATTTCATCCGTTTTGACCACATTTACTGGTTTAAAAACCCCATTCCTACACCAACTTCCTTCAAGTGAGGTGAAATGGATAATATTTCCCCTACCATTAAAGTGGAAATATTGACCAAGATTGACATTGTTGAAGAGATGAATCTAGGGGAATTTTCTCCTAGGAAGAAATAACTTCCTACAAAGCTCTATTCCAAGAATATCAATTTTGTTTTGCTTGGTCATATGTAGAAATCCCTTGTTTAAGTCCTAACATTGTAGAATGCGATGTCAACACATGGCTTGATGTCTCCCCAGTAAGACAGAAGCAATCACCATTGCATCCATCAAAACCCATAACCATTAAAATAGAAATTGATAAGATATAAAAAAAAGGATTCATATACTTCATGGGTTTCCAACCTCATACTGTGTTATGAAACCAGCTCAAGAAAAGATAGAAAGGATAGATCAACACCTTAGAATTCAACCTCTTTGAGGGGGCAACCTCCTTTACATTACATAAATGAACAATTCTTGGATGATTCAAATGATAAAACCTCCTTTCTATATATAGGAGTCTAAGGAGTCACAATATAACCCAGCCGACCTAACAATAATAATATAAAGCCACAAAAATAACAATAGAGGGATTCTATGGGGCCAGTAATAACAATATGGGGGAAATAGGGGCACAACAATATTAATAAGGGGTACAACTACAATAGTAATGGGGTAATCACTAGTATTATAGGGACCCAACACCATCGCACCTAGGAGGCATAGACAATTGGGGATGATGGTCAGTGTATTCCTAAAATTTATGTAGCAGTGGATAATAGGCAGGTTGATTACCAGACATCCATTATTGATATGGAAGGTAATCTCCATGATCAAGTTTTTTCCATTTTAATTGATCCTGTATCTAATTATAGTTATATCGATCTTGATCTGGTGGATAGATGTTTCTTGAATAAATAAGCGCATTGCAAAATATTGGTTGGTGCAGTTGGCTATAGGGACCAAGAGAAGAGTTCATCATTAGGTGAGATCTTGTGCATTTTAGCTAAATGATATTCCTACATCAACAAATATAAATGTGCTTCCTTTGGGATCATATAACATGCTTTTGAGCATGGAGTGGTTGTTCATTCATAGGACCAAGGTAGACTACTATGACAAGGTTATTGAGTGCTTAGATGATGATGGGGAAAGGAGAATTTTGTAGTGAAATAAGAAGCCTATATTAGTGAGAACAATTACATCTATGCAGGAAAAGCGCAGTTGCCAGAAGGGATGTGTATTGTTTGCAATTCATTTTTCTAGTGATAAACGTAAGGATGATGAGGATGATGATTCCTAAGGAAGTATCTTGTCTTGCAGTAGTTCCAAGATGTGTTTCCTGCAAATATTCTAGAGTTTCCTCCTGATAGAGAGGAGGAAGTTTCTATTTAATTGATGCATGGAGCAACAATAACATCCAAGGCACCGTATAGGATGAGTACTCCAAAGTTGGTAGAACTGAAGTTGCAGCCTAATGAGATTCTTTATAAGGGATACATAAGGAGAGTTATGTCACCTTGGGGTGCACCAATATTATTTGTAAAGAAGAAGGAAGTTACTCTCAGATTTTGCATGGATTATAGGAAGTTGAACAAGGCAACTATCAAGAATAGGTATCGATTGTTGTAGATTGATAACTTGTTTGATCAATTTAAGGGAGATGCAGTGTTTTTAAAGACTGATTTGTAATCAGGATATCATCAGGAGCACATCAAAGAAGAAGACATCTGCAATATTGCATTTCGTACAAGGTATGGACATTATGAGTTTGTGGTGGTTCCTTTTGGTCTTACCAATGCTCTAACCACCTTCATGTGTTTGATGAACAATGTGTTGCATCCTTACCTTGACAAGTTTATGATAGTCTTTGTTGATGATATATTGATATGTTATAAGAATGAGGAAGAGCATCTAAAACAAGTGGCAACAATGTTGAGAGAGCATTAGTTGTATGCCAAGTTGAACAAGTGCAATTTCTTTCAGTCTCAGATTCACTACTTAGGACATGTTGTTTCCAAGGAAGGGATAACAGTGGACCCAAAAATTATAAAAGCTATCATGGAGTGACCAAATATGAGGAATGTGGATGAGGTCAAATCATTCATGGACTAACAGGTTACTACAGGCGACTCATCAGGAACTTCTGACAGATTGGCTATGCTATTACGTCTTTGAATTGGAAAGGGAAGAAGTTTGAAAGGACTGAGGAGTGTGTAGATAGTTTTGGGAAGTTGAAGCATTTGCTTACAAATGCTCTAGTCTTAAAGATTGCAGATACTGATAAGGAGCTTGTGGTTTGCACATATGCTTTCGAGGAAGGACTTGGTGGAGTCTTGATGCGGGAAGGGCAGGTGGTATGTTATGAGTCAAGGAAGCTAAATGAGCACAAGTGGAACTATGTGACTCATGATCTTGAGTTGGCAGCTATCCTTCATGCATTAAAGATGTGGAGACATTATCTCTTGGCAGGAGGTTCATCTTGATGAGTGGTCATAGTGGAATGAGGTACTTATTTGACCAACCCAATTTGAATGCTGCACAAGCTAGATGGTTGGCTACCCTATGCAAGTTTGACATTGAGATCAGATACATCAAGGGTAAGGAGAAAAAGGTTGAAGATTCTCTCAGTAGGAAAGTGCAAGTGAATCATATTTAATCTATGAGCTATTATGGGAAAAATTTACAAGCGCAAATATTGCATGCAGGGAAACATTATGAGAGGTATCAACAGTTGAAGCAGAGATTGCAGCAATAGGGTAAAGGTTATAGGGAGGAGGAGTATCACCTCACGACAGATGGCTTGGTAAAATTTAAGAGCATAATTTATGTGCCAGATAACAATGAGATCAAGAAGCTTATCTTGAGGGAGTTTCATGTCAAACCATATTTAGGCCATCAGGGATATGAGAAGACTTGGACAAAAGTTAAGAAGTTCTATCATTGGCCGAAATTGAATAAAGAGGTGCTTGAGTTTGTTGCAATATGTTTGGATTGTCAACATGTGAAAGTTGAGTGTAAGAACCCAACTGGTTTGTTGCAGCTTGTTCCGCTTGCAAAATGGAAATGGGAGGTAATTTCCATGGAATTTAGTACTTGATTTCTAAGGACATTGAGACAACATGATCACATCATGGTTGTGGTTGATAGGTTGAGCAAGGTAGCTCACTTAATTGCAGTGAAGTTTACTAATTCAACTAGTGAGGTAGCTCATGTAACACCCTCCTCCCACATCTACCCAAGCCACCGGCCAGCTGGGGTAAACATGTGACGAGAGGCCACTATGATAATATTCAACCTCATTTGTGACTTTAAGGAAATGGAATTTGTGGAACATCACACACAATAATCCAACATCATCCACATAACCTTCAGAAGACAAGTCAGCCAATCAGATTGCCTATCCCTAGGTCCCACTGCTGTTTGAGATTCTTAGGGCAGGGTAACGCTCCCTAGACACTACCCAGGTGAGTTAGTTTCAGGACTAACACTCCCCAGACACTGCCCAAGTTCTTTATAACGCTTCCCAGACACTGCCCAGGTGCTTTATAACGCTTCCCAGACACTGCCCAGACGAGTTAGTTTAAGCACTAATGCTAGCATTTCGGGATTTGAGCCACCTTTTTTAGCCTAGAGCCTGAGACACTACCCAGAATGGAACGATCATTTAGAATTGGTAAGGATACAAGGTAACAAGGATACAAAAGCAATAATATGAACAAATTCATAACAATACCCCTACTAGCCATGACAGGCATTTCCTCAAACATATCATCAACATGTAACCTACAGGTGTAAACAACAAAAGTAAGTGTAGGGATCTCATACTTATCTAAGAATCACCATGAACCATTGTTTCCTCATGTATTTTGTTGCCTTATCACTTATTGGGTCATAAATACAATATCCATTCAAACACAAGGAAAAACATGTTGAGAGCCAAGCATAACTGCTGCCATAAAATGTACATATAACCAACATAATAGGGACATAAATACAATGGACATATCAGCCATCTAAATCCATATATGTATCAGTACATTTTTACATGGAAATCAAGTGAATGAATGTCTCATTAATAAATGCAATGAACCAACTAGTGATGGGACTACCATGTTCCACCTAACCGTAGATTGGTTGAGCCAAGTTTCTCTTCAACCAATCACCCTCGTGCCATATTCCAAGCATGAATGTGGGACTCATAGAACACATCAAAAACACCAACCAATGTGGATGCCACTGGAGTCCTCTGCTTACACCGTGAGGAATTTGAGTGCCTCCTAGTATCTCAAGCTTTACCGTGCATCCGCAGTCTGATGCAGGGATCACTAGGCCCTACACCAAGACATACTCTTTAGGATTTACCATGCATTACATCTCGGAATCACTATGCCCAAAGGAGATAAAATCCACCTCTTGGCTTTACCGTATATCCTGCCATTCATAGGAAAGGATTCCTAGGCCCACTGAGGCAGATAATCTGGCTTTACCACAACCCACAATATGGTTCAGGGGTTACTAGGCTAGTGGCTTCGTGCATCCTCAGTCTAGTTCAGGGACCACTACCACCGTGTGTTTTTCAATTCGTAGATCCACCCCACTCAGCTTCGAATCCCCCACAAAACGCATGAAAGAACCCATCTCATCAAATCTATCAAGAAATGGCAAGGTTAGGCTGAAAATACTGTCACACCTGGAAAAACCCATGCCATGGTAGAAAGAAAACACATGCAATCCCATGCATGCCAAATATATCAAGGAAAATAAACATGCAAGTTGATACATGCAATGAAGGCTATTATAGTTGCTTGATCTTGCCTTTCCCTGCTTGATCTTTGCTTCCTCTTGCCTTCTTTGCCTTTCTTGCTCCAATGCCAAAGTGCTCCAAGAAAACTCTAAGTGTCCAAGAGTATGAGAGAGAGAGAATAATGAGAGAGCTCCAAAGCTAAACTGACAAAAGGTTACCAACTAATTCTCATAAGCCTTTTTATGAACAAGGCCTCTATTTTCTTCGTTTTCCATTATTTTCCTTCATTTTCCTCCTCACACGCAACTTGTGATCTTTTACCTTCCTTTTCACCTAATTTCCATTATTTTCATAAATAATTGTGCCAAAATGACTTATAATTCCTTAGCCATTGCCTTTCCCCATTTCCTTAGCCATAAACAATCAAATGAACACCCCCTAGGATGTCTTGCCCAACATTTAGCTTGGAATAAGTGTACCAATCATCCGTGGTTATTATTTTTAACATTTATTACATGTAATTTTCACCAAGGCTGTTACAAAAACCTCCCCCTTGGGGGACATCGTCCTTGGTGTTCAATGCCACATATACCTCAACAACCTACTGATAGAAGACATACTACTCATGGAGCTATATAACCCAGCTCAATGCAGTATTTACAATGAAAGATCTACTCAAGCCATAACATCATGAAAACATGAAAACATACCGCATAGTGGAGTGTTATAACACAACTCATTATGGTATTTATAATGATCATCCTGCTTAAGAAAACTCATATGATATCATAACATCACGATAACATAACCCTCTGATAACATAATAACATAACACCCATACCGCATAGTGGAGCTTTATAACACAACTCATTACAGTATTTACATCCATGCACGGGTGTACACATAACAACATCATCAAAATATATATACCAAAACATATGCCAAATCATATACCAAACATATATCAAACATATACTAACATGATATAGCATATATGAAAACATCATAAGGCATATATCAAAACCATCATAAAGCATATATCAAATTGTCATAAAGCATATATCGATCACCAAAAAGTGTATACTAAACCAACATAAAGCAAATACTAAACCATCATAAAGAATATATCAAATCATTATAAATCATATATCGATCACCATAAGGTGTATACTAAACCAACATAAAGAAAATACTAAACCATCATAAAACAACTACCAAACCATTATAAGCAAATACTAAACCACCATATCAAGCTGCTTTGCCTCAAATGGAAAACAAGGAAGGGTACATGGTCCGCATCTGATCCTCCATCTCCCGTGTAGCTTCATCAAGCCAAAATTACTTTCATTTCACTTTAACTTGCTCTATTACTCGGTTCCGAAGCATGAGCACCTTTTTATGCAATATACCATGAGGTTATGGTTGGAATTCTCCATCTGGTTCCACCTGCAATATAGACCAATCAATCACATAATCAACATCCTTAACATATTTCTTAAGCAAAGATACATGGAAAACATCATGGAATTTCACTGTCAGAGGCAATGTAAGGCGATAGGCTACTGGCCCAATCCGCTCGATGATACTGAAGGGTCCATAAAACTGTGGCGCCAGGTTGGCACATGAGCCAATCCACAAAGAGCTCTTCTTCGGTTTGATGCGCAAGTACACCTATTCCCCAACCTCGAACTCCTTGAACAACCTATTCCTGTCTGCATAACTATTCTACCTATCGTGTGCTGCCTTAAGATTTTTCTTGATCATCTGCATCTCCTGTTCCATGTTTGCCAACATATCTGGTCCAATCAAAACTCTGCTAACCCGATCACTCCAACTAAGGGGAGTGTTACAACTCTGCCCATACAATGCCTCAAAGGGACTCATCCTTAGTGACTCCTGATAACCATTGTTGTATGCAAACACGACCAAAGGGAGATATTCTTCCCACTTCCTCTGCTAATGCATCACATACATCCCCAACATTTCCTCCAATATCCTGTTGAGCCCCTCTGTCTGTCCATCTATCTACATATGATAAGTTGTGTTGAAGGCCAACTCAGTTCCCAATCATGCAAACAAATCCTTAAAAAAATTGGAAGTGAGCTTTGCATCCCTGTCCCACATGACCTTCTTTGGAACACCATGTAGTCTAACCACGTCTCGGATGAATAGCTGTGCTACGTCACTAGCTGAGACTGTAGACTTCACTGAAACAAAGTGTGCAACCTTTGTTAACTTGTCCTTAATGACCACGATGGAATCACGCTGCTTCACTGTCTTCGGCAACCCTGTGATGAAATCCATGGAAATGACCTCCCATTTCCACTCAGGAATAACGATCGGCTGTAGCAGTCCACCTAGATGTTTGCACTCTGCTTTCACTCGCTGACAGTTGAAACATCTTACCACAAACTCTGCTACATCCCTCTTCAGATTTTTCCAATAGTAATATCTCTTCACCGCCGTGAGTGTCTTCTAATAACTTGGGTGACCTGAATAAGGTTTCACATGAAATTCCCTCAAGATCACCTTCTTGAGTTCACTATTATCTGGTACATATATCCTGTCTCGAAACCTGACCAACCCATCTGCTGTAAGATAATGATCCAAGTCCTGTGCACCTGTACTTGTACCCATACCAATACATGTATTATCACATGTACCTATACCAGTACTATCACCTGTACCTATACCTGTACTAGCACCTATACCTATATTCTATTGCAACCTATGCACAATCTCCATATACCTAACATCCTCTTGTCCTGCTTGTAAGATCCTATAATGTAAGTTTGTCACATAGGAGTTCATAGCTGCCAAGTGATGTACATGTACCCATCTGCTGAGGGCAGCTTCCACCATGTTCTCTTTACCCTTGATGTACCTGATCTCAAAGTCAAACTCGTTGATCGTGGCCAAACATCTAGCCTGCCTGGCATTCAGATTCGGTTGCTCAAACAAATATCTTAGCCCAATGTGATCACTCTTAAGCAAAAACCGCCTACCAAGAAGATAGTGTCTCCACATCTTCAATGCATGTATAATCACTCCCAAGTTGAGATCATGCGTAGGATAGTTCTGCTCATGCTCATTTAGTTTCCAGGACTCATAACATACCACCTGTCCATCCTGCATAAGGACTCCACCCAATCCTCTCTTGCAAGCATCTGTACATACTATGAACTCTTTGTCTGGATCTGCAATCTGTAGCACTGATGCATGTGTCAGCAACTCATTAAGCTACTCAAAGCTAGTATCACACTCCACGGTCCATTCAAACTTCTTACCTTTACTCTACAATGATGTAATAGGATAAGAAATCTGCGAGAAGTTCCTGATGAACCTCCTATAATAGCCTGCCAAACCCATGAAAGATCTCACCTCATCGAAATTCTTAGGAGATACCCACTCCATGATGACCCTTATCTTCTCTGGATGTACTGCAATACCTTCCTTAGAGACAACATGTCCCAAGTAGTGCACCTAAGTCTGAAAGAAACTACACTTTTTGAGCTTAGCATACAACTGATGCTCTCTCAACAACCTCAATACTGCTGCTAAGTGCTTTGCATGCTCTTCCTCACTTTTAGAATATACGAGTATATCATCAACGAACACAATAACAAACTTATCCAAATATGGACGCAACACACTATTCATCAAACAAATGAATGTAGCTGGAGCATTAGTTAAGCCAAATGGAACAACAACAAATTCATAATGCCCATACTTGGTCCTGAACGTAGTCTTGTATATGTCCTCCTATTTGATGCGTACCTGATGGTATCCGGATCTCAGATCAATCTTTGAGAACACTGTTGCTCACTTCAGTTGATTGAACAAGTCATCAATCCTCGGCAAAGGGTATCTGTTCTTGATAGTCACTTTGTTCAACTACCTGTAGTCAATACATAATCTGAGGGTACCATCTTTCTTTCTCACAAACAAGACTGGTGCACCCCAAGGTGATATACTTGACATAATGTACCCCTTGTCCAACATCTCCTTCAACTGCAACTTTATCTCAACTAACTCAGGTGTGCTCATCGTGTAAGGTTCTTTCGATGTTGGAGCTACCCCTAGCACTAAATCAATTGAAAAGTCTACCTCTCTGTGAGGTGGAAACTTTGTAATGTCCTCAGGAAATACATCCTTGAACTACTGCAAAACTGGGTACTTGTTCAATACATCTGCATCCTCAGCCTCCTTACCCTTATCACTAGAAATGTGTATGGCAAATAGCTTGCACCCTTTTTTGCAGCTACGCTTTGCTTGCATGGCTGTCACCATCCTAACTAATGTGGCTTTCTTATTACCTTGCAAAACTCTTGGTTCCCCATTGTCATCAACACATTCAATAGCTTTGCCATAACAGTCAACCTTGGTTCTATGTAGATACAACCAATCCATGCCTAATAACATACTGTATGAACCTAACGGTAATACATTCAAATGTGTCGCTGTAGGCATACCATTTAAATCAAATACACAAGCTCTTACCCAATGATGAACTCGCTTCTTTGCACCTGTAGCGTTGCACTAACCAAGACTCTACATGAGACCCCTTATTCAAACCACACTTGTCCACCAAGTTAGGACTAACATAGCTATAATTAGATCCAGGGTCAATCAAAATAGAAATAACTTGATCACGAAGCTTGCTATCCATCTCAATGATGGATACATGGTGTTCTGCTTTCCCATTGTCTACTGCATGATAGATAGGTGGAATACTTTGGCCAACATCCCCAACAGTCTGCACCTCTTGTGCACTATATATCTTAGGCCTTCCACCCTGATGATGCGGACAATCTCTCCTAAGGTGTTTTTTACCACATGTCCAACACTCCAACCGACCAGTGCCCTCACCTCTATGCTGCTTTTGTTGCTGCTGTGGCCCATATCCCTGTCTGGCTACATTAAATACCTTTTGTGGTGCCATATTTTCTTTCCCATCTGCATGTTGAGGCCTTGTCCTCTTAGGCTGCCATTTATCTCTACCCTTGTCTTTTCCTTTCCATCCCTGCTGAGATTCATTCTTATGCTTTGATTGCTCATAACAATGCTTGAGTTTCCAAATGACTTCCTCCAGTGATCGAGGCTCATCATACTCAATTCGATCTATAAATGCTAATGGAAAACCAATGACTAATCTATGAAACTTAGCCTTCTCATCAGTAAGATACGATACATAACTCAATAACTCCAGAAACTTGGTTGTATACTCTTCATCTGTTATTGACCCCATCCTTAACTCATATAACTATTTAGCCTTGTTGTCATAGTACCTTTCTGACAAGTACTTCTTCCTTGAAAAGCCTCTTGAATTCCTGCCAACTCAAGTCCTCTATCCTAATGTCTGTAACTCGCTTAACATCTTTCCACCAAATGTCTACTTTACCTCTCAAGCTAAAGACAACTATTCGAGCCTTCATGTTATCTGTGTACTCATGCAACTCAAATAATTTGTTCATTCCAAGTATCCAAGCCTCTACATCCTCCAACTTCTTCACATCTCCATCAAAAGTAGGTGGTTTTGCTTTCTTGAATTCATTTGGCAAGTACCCCCTATCATTCCTTCTGTAAGTATGATACCGATGACGATCATAGTGCCTATCTGAATTAGAACTAGAATCATGCCTGGGTGTATCCCTTCTCCTCTCTGGAGTTTCCAATAATCTGCCATTACAGATTGTGTCCTCTCTATCTGATAGGTGACTGCCATGCGATTTGCTACCATATGCCCCATTAGATTTATCTTCCTGCTCATGGCTGATCCGTAGTGGTCTTTGTCATTGCAAATCCAACAAGCTCTGAAGTATTGCTACATTCACCTCTGCTAACTTTTCATGTGACTGTATTATTCTATCTTTATCTTCCTTACAAATCCTTATCTCCTCCTTTAAACTTCTCAATGTAACTGCTAGGTCAGAGGGGTTCCCAACACCATACTGATCTTTGGATTTGTATGGAGATTCTCTATAGTCAACCATCTTGCTAGCCATTTGTTATTTCTTCTTGCAAGGCATAATATGTCAGATAAACCAAATCAAAACAAACCACGTACCTTAGTATAGCTCAGGGAGGATACCTTGTGTGCAAGATCACCAAATCAGTGTGATACATGTAAAACATAATCATAACAACAAATAGAAATTTGCAATTAAAAGTATCAACATAAAAACATCACTTTAGTTAGGGTCTAGTCGTCAATGCAAGGCCATATCAACAATGCATGTTGTGACCTCATGCATGACAACAACCATTACTCCACTATACACATTGCCACATGCAACCGAAAACATGCATAAGAAATGCCAAATCAACTACACCTATGCATAAATGCATCTAGTTGAACATAACCAATCAGTGCTTGTAATCAACCTACAAGACTGAGGCATGTAATCAAAATATTCAAAAAAATGTAACCTAACATACAAGGATGTAAGTATGTATCATGAAATCAACATGTGAGCTACATATAATCCATACACAGTCAGTCACATACCCATTTCAAACATACTTCATGAAGTCAATATAAAATTCTCCATGATAACCATACTACAACCCTAATCCATCATCAATTAAATGAAACAAGTATATAAGTGTAAGAGACACAAATGCAACTAACTTGCATGCATGGCCAACACATATTCAACCCATTCAGTCCGAGAGTTAAACCATGCTCTGATACTACTCTGTAACACCCTCCTCCCACATTTACCCAATCCACTTGCCAGTTGGGGTAAACATTCGACGAGAGGCCACTATGATAAGATTCAACCTCCTTTGTGACTTTAAAGAAATGGGATCTACAAAACATCACACACAGTCATCCAACAACATCCACATAACCTTCAGAAGACAAGTCAGCCACTCAGACTACCTATCCCTGGGTCCCACTACTGTTTGAGAGACTTAGGGCAGGGTAACGCTCCCTAGACACAGCCCAGGTGAGTTAGTTTTAGGACTAACACTCCCCAGAAACTGCCTAGGTGGTTTATAACGCTTCCCAAACACTATCCAGGCGAGTTAGTTTCAGCACTAATGCTAGCATTCTGGTATTTGAGCCACCTTTTTCGGCCCAAAGCCTGGTACACTGCCTAGAATGGGGTGACCATTTAGAATTGGTAAGGATACAAGGTAACAAGGATACAAAAGCAATAATATGAACAAAATCATAACAAGACCCCTACTAACCATGACAGGCATTTCGTCAAACATATCATCAACATGTAACCTACAAGTGTAAACAACAGAGTTAAGTGTAGGGATCTCATACTTATTTGAGAATCGCCATGAACCATTATTTCCTCATGTATTTTGCTGCCTTAGCACTTATTGGGTCATAAATACAATATCCATTCATACACAAGCAAAAACATGCTCAGAGCCAAGCAGTTGCTACCATAAAATGTACATATAACCAACATAATAGGAACATAAATACAATGGACATATCAACCATCAAAATCCATTATATATAATATATATATTATATATATATAATATATATATATATATATATATATATAATATATATATATATATATCCACCATGAAAAACAAGGGAATGAATTTCTCATTAATAAATGCAATGACCCAATCAGTGATGGGACTACCACGTTCCACCCAGCCATAGATTAGCTAAGCCAAGTTTCTCTTCAGCCAATCACCCCCGTGCCATATTCCAAGCATGAATGTGGGACTCATAGAACACATCAAAAACACCAATCAATGTGGATGCCATCGGAGTTCTCTGCCTACACCGTGAGGAATTTGAATGCCTCCTAGTCTCTCAGGCTTTACTATGCATCCGCTGTCTGATCCAGGGATCACTAGGCCCTACACCGAGACATACTCTCTAGGCTTTACCGTGCATTCCATCTCGGAATCACTAGGCCCAACGAAGAGAAAATCCACCTCTGGGCTTTACTATATATCCTGCCATTCACCGATAAGGATTCCTAAGCCAACCGAGGCACACAATCTGGCTTTACCACAACCCACAGTCTGATTTAGGGGTTACTGGGCTAGTGGCTTCGTGCATACTTAGTCTAGTTTAGGGACCACTACCACCATGTGTTTTTCAATTCAGAGATCCACCCCATTCAACTTCAAATCCAATCCAGCCATCCCCCACAAAACACATGCGAGACCCATCTCATCAAAGCTATCAGGAAATGACAAGGCTAGGTTGAAAATACTATCACACCTGGAAAAACCCATGCCATGGTAGAAAAGAAACACATGCAATCCCATGCATGCCAAATCTAGCAAGGAAAATACACATGCAAGTTGATACTTGCAATGAAGTTTGTTGTCGCTGCTTGATCCTGCCTTTCCCTACTTGATCTTTGATTCCTCTTGCCTTCTTTGCCTTTCTTGCTCTAATGCCAAAGTGCTCCAAGAAGACTCTAAGTGTCCAAGAGTATTAGAGAGAGAGAATAATGAGAGAGCTTCAAAGCTAATTTGACAAAAGGTTACCAATTGGTTCTCATAAGCCTTTTTATGAATGAGGCCTCTATTTTATTCATTTTCCATTATTTTCCTTCATTTTCCTCCTCACATGCAACCTGTGACCTTTTATCTTCCTTTTCTCCTAATTTCCAATATTTTCATAAATAATTGTGCCAAAATGCCTTTTAATTCCTTATCCATTGCCTTTCCCCATTTCCTTAGCCATAAACAATCAAATGAACACCCCCTAGGATGTCTTGCCCAACATTAAGCTTGGAATAAGTGTCCCGGTCATTTGTGGTTATTATTTTGAACATTTATTACATGGAATTTTCACCAGGGATATTACAGCTCAAATATTCATTCGAAATATATTGAGGTTGCATGGTGTTCCAAAGAATACTATATAAGAAAAAGATGCCAAGTTCACTTCCAAGTTTTGGAAGGAGTTATTTAGAGGCTTGGAGCTAGAGTTAGCCTTCAGTACAACTTATCATCTGCAAACATATGGACATACAAAGAGGGATACCAATATTCTCGAGGATATGTTGTGGATGTATGTCATGCATTGGAAGTGGGAGGAGTATCTTCCATTGGTTGAGTTTTCATATAATAATAATTATAAAGATTCCTTGAGGACAAGTCCATTTAAGGGTCTTTATGGGAGAAATTGTTATACTACTATCAGCTGGAGCGATCGAGTGAAAAAGGTATTGACTGGACCAGCAATGTTGGTTGAGATAGAGAAGGAGATGCAGGTCATTAAGAAGAATCTGAAGGTAACATAGGACACGAAAAAGAGTTATGTTGATTAGCATAGAGAATCCAAGAATTTTCAGGTTGGAGAGCATGTGTACTTGCGCATCAAGCCCAAAAGGAGATTATCGAGGATTGGGTCATGTGCAAAGCTGACACCTTGGTGTTGTGGGCCTTTTGATATCCTCGAGAGGATTGGACTAATGGTCTATCGACTTGCACTATGGCCAACCATGAAAGTCCATGATGTTTTTCATGTTGCATTGCTTAAGAGATATGTCCAAGACGTTGATTATGTGATTGATTGTTCTATATTATAGGTGGAACTAGAGGGAGAGTTCTAGTGGGAACCTCAATGCGTTTTGCAGCAAAAACAACTTCTGTTCCAGAACTTAGCAATCGAGCATGTTAAAGTGTAGTGGAAGCACTTTTTGTCCTATGACGCTACATGGAAGATGGTTGATTAGATGCGGGCTTTGTATCCTTCCTTATTTGTTGGTTGAGCATATGTGTTAGATATATGTATTTTAATTTTATATATACAATAAAAATACATATATCTAACACATATGCTCAACCAACAAATAAGGAAGGATACAAAGCCCGCATCTAATCAACCATCTCCCATGTAGCTTCATAGGAACCAAAGTGCTTCCACTACACATTAACATGTTCGATTGTTGGGTTCCAGACCATGACTTGTTTTTGCTGCAAAATGCACTGAGGTTCCAACTGGAACTCTCCCTCTGGTTCCACCTGCAACACAGAATAATAAATCACATCATGAACATCTTTAACATATATCTTAAACAATGAAACATGGAAAACATCATGTAATTTCACTGTTGGCGGTAATGCAAGTCGGTAGACATCTAGTCCAATCCTCCCCAGGATCTCAAAAATTGGAAAAGGCAAAGAGGCAATAATTGACATTTAATTATGAAAATAAAGGAAAATAAGGTAAAAGGAAGGTGAAGAGACACAAATTTTCATGTAAGGAAAATGAGAGGAAGAATAAAGGAAAATGAAGAAAATAGAGACATAAATGATAAAAAGGCATCAAAGAAACAATTCACAACTTTTGTTAGTTTAATTTTGGTTCTTTCCTTCCACACTCTCATTCTCTAAAAACCCTTGTGCATTTAGAGCAAACAATGGGAAAAAAGGGAGCGCAAGAGAAAGTTTGGACAATGACAAGTAAGGAAATAAATTAGTTGTGGATTGTTGTTAATATTTTTCATGTGAGGTTTAGGATACCTGGATTTGAATGCATGGTACATGCATTGGTTTATTGTTTATGATTGTTGTCATTGACATGAAGATTTTCCAGGATTGATAGTGGTTTCAACCTTGCCTTGCCATTTCTTGGACAACCATGATGTAAGGGGTTCCCCATTTATATTTCTGGTTGGTTCTCGGGTTTCCTACGGATGTGGGTTGGGACAAACTCTCTAAAGCCCTGAAACAACTTAGGTTCCTTTGAGGCTGTGGGTTGAGATGGGAGATCTTTGGAGCCATGTAACAATTTGGGTTCCTTGGAGACTGTGGGTTAATTTACTAGTTTGTGGAGCCCTGGACAACTTGGCTAGAGACTAATCAGGTTGATGTTCCTGATTTCTAGACCATATAGGTGAGATCACTGTGCTTGAGGGTTGAGGTGGTTTGGCCTCTGGAAGCCCTTGTTGGTTTTATTTTGGTTTAGCCCTTATGACCCCACATTCATTCATGGAATTTTTCATGAGGGTAATTAGTTGAAAGAGATATTTCTTTCAACCCAATCTATGGTTAGCTAGTACATGGAATTCCCTAACTTGGTTTTCATTTTCATATGTTAATATGAGCTCTTTTTGTATTATGATCTATGAGCACTTGTACTGATTATTATGTTGATCTTCTGGCTAACTTGTTATAGTTTCTATTATGATTCTATTCCTGGTTTTATGATGTGCTCTAGCTATGGCTCTTGTTCATTGTTTGATAAGTTATTAGTTGGTTGATGAGTGCATGGAATAACAAGTGTTGTTTCATATAGATTAAAAGGGCATAGACCCTTCATGGTTATTTTAAGATGAAGTTCAAAAGCTTATGATCAGACATGCATTCATGCTCTATAGCTTATATTTTTACTATCTGTGTGACACAATGTCTATTTGGTATTAGGCATGTTTAGGTAAAGATCTTGCTCAATATTTGATTATTTAGCATTGTCATCATCATTGTCATGATTCTTGAAAGTTACAAGCAGTTTTGGGCAGTGGTTTAGAGGCTAACTTGAAAATTTGGCATAAATGTCAAGACCGCATGCACATAAGAGGTAATTTTGGGTCATAACCACATGGAGACGACTTATAGGTGAGGTTATAGCCTCCCAACCACATGCATGCAATGTTATGGGTGCAGTTGGGGAGCAAACCTAGTTAAAAAGAGTTCTAGCTCACATATTAACCACCTGTGGTGGCCATCAAGATCCTAAGTGGTTTGTAGTCTCTGAGGGATGTTAGTATGTGTTCAGGATTGTAGGCCCCACTTCTATAAATGGAACTTGGAGGTCGGGTCATATCATAGTGATGCTTAGCTCATGTTTACCTTGGAGAGCTTGTCAAAGTGGGTAAAAGTGGGAGGGGTAGTTATAACTTAGATATTTGTTTATACCATAGGGTATAATTGCCTTTAAGACTTCCTATTAGCTTCAAGATGATGCCAAAGACTTCATCTGCTACAATGAGTAGGAATACAAAACTTCATAAGGATTAGATAAATACGATTCCACAAAGATACATCACAAAATTTCAGTGGTTTCTAGCATAAGAATAAGCCCCAATTTGTTTTCTTCCACTTATCTTGTTTTTATTTACTTAAGATTAGAGGTATGTTTTTCTTTTTTGTGGTTCATATGTTTACTATCTCTTCCACAAGTCTTGTTATTTTCATTGTTGTATTGCTTTGTCAGATCACGAATTCTCCACCACGTTTTATTCCATGGTTGGCAATATATATGTATAAACATTTTAACTCTTGAATCGTTGTGACTATATAAGGGTCGACTTGAAGGCCGACATGAGAGATCCGACTAGAAGAAGGTCCTATTTCATGCTTGTATTCTTGGATTTAGTGAAGGATGGCCTACTCAATTCCATAGTTCAGATTTGAAATAGCTTGGATGAGTTACGACTTGCATAACATGTTGTAACCTAACAATCTAAAAGCCCAAAATTTTTGGTAGAACAATGATGATATCTTGGAATTTGGAAATTATCATATTTCTTTCTTCATTTGTAGATGTGGATATGATTGCAGATACCAGATTTAAGAACCATATCATAGCATTTAATATTTTTTATATTACATTTCCAACCTGCTTTTCCCTTTAGCATAAACGATATTGTGGTTACTTGTTTATTTAATTGGATATAATTGAACATATATGGTTGGCATATATCACATGACATATTTATAATATTATGTAGAAATTATATATTTACAATGGTCTTAGGTAGAAATGGTTGATAATTTATTTCCTTTCACTATTAATTGAAGGTTTGTTTACAATTATGCAAGATTGGCCTCCAAATTTCTCTTTTCCAACAGGGTGAAGACTTAGTGCAACTTTATACACAACACCCATTATTATCTCAATTCTCATCACAATCACATCACGATTATTGTCATAGCATCCATGAATTGGCATTTGTGTTATCCTTGATCATAACGCAGCTGGGACTTTGCTTTTCCATCAATGACAATATCTTAAGAATCTCCCCCTTTGTTATTGATGGCAATACACTTCTCATAGCTCCCCTATCTTTGCGCCTCTTCAATTTTGACAACAAGCTCTGTTCCGGTGCTACAATGCTTTCACTTCCAAATATGAAGATATAATTATGTTTTCTAATGAAGAATTTGTCACAGCTGAAGGATTGCTTATAGGTGTTCATTAGACATGATCCTCTACAGGCTTAATTCAAGGCTACTAATGAAATAGGCTGCACCCTTCATAAATATGAGACCAATCTCAATCTTGAAGGAAAGTCCTTTAATATATTGTACAAATAGTCCTCCATATCTGATACTATCATCAATTTTTTTGTTTATAAGTATCTCAGACTTATCCATCCATGACTTCATTAGTGATGCTACAAGTGTTCTTTTAAAATAGATAGGCTTGGGCACTTGCACAAATCTAAAAAAATCTTGTTTCTTCCTCAACCACTAGGATACTAATTCTTGGTAGACAAGCCACACATATATGTATGTTTTGTTGAAAACATAGCTATGGTCAGTCTTCATAATTGCCATTATAATTTATCATTGTGTATTTATGTTAGGCCCCTATACTACTAGTGTAACCCCTTATTGTTATTAGTACAACCCCCTTATTATATTGATATACCCATGTAGTGCCCATATTGTCATTATTGTGCCCCATAGAAGCCCACTATTGTTATTATTGTGCCTTTACATTATTATTGTTATGTCGGCTCTGATTACATTATGACCCCTTAGACTCCTATATATAGAAAGGAGG
>APFE030812010.1:103186-142503 GCA_000404065.3 Pinus taeda
TATGTAATGTAAAGGAGGTTGCCCCCTCGAAGAGGATGAATTCTAAGGCGTTGATCTATCTTTTCTATCTTTTCTTGAGCTGGTTTCATAACATTTATTGTAAAATTGAAAAATAAGAAAAATAAAATGATTTTGAAGTATGGGTTTCATGCTCCTTTTACTTATTTATTAGGTCAAATCCTCCATTGTAGCATTCTAGGGTTTTCTTAATTCATAAGAGTCAATGTCATATTTATTATCCCCTTCTTGGGATTTTGTATCATGTAAAGAAAAATTATTTTAATTCAAAACATTCATATTTACCTCCTTACCAAGTCTTCCCTGCCTTGATGAATCAGCCTGGTTTGGGGCAATTCGACCCTATGGAAGCAGTATAAAAATAGGGACAATTCAACCTAATTGGCATCCATCCATCAAAAAGTTCGATTTACAATGTAGGAAGAAGAAAAGAAGTGTGAAGTCAAGGAAAAGAAGGTCAAATCAAAGGAAGGAAAAAAATCAAAGCTTTGGGGCATCTTCTCTCTCACACGTGCAAGTTTTATAGGGTTCCTAAGCAAGTTGTAGGGGCCAAAATTTCTGCAGTAATTGCAAGTCTGAAATTCTAAGTTGTAGGGGGTCGAATTTTTAGATTGAAGCATTTTTAAGGAAGTGACTCTTGTTGAATTTAGCAGTGTTTTTCTACTTGGAAGGAGGGATGATTTGGTGATTGGAGGAGGTCTTTGTCTTGGTAAAAAGGTTTTGGATTGTCTCACTTTGACTTGGTTCGATTATAGAAGAAGAGTTTGATTGGGACCCATCTTCTTATAGCCTGCTCCTAGACACCATCACTCTTGCATTGGAGGAATATTACACAACAAGCACACTTGCGCAACATAATTGGTCTATCTTTCTCATGTTTGCTTGGATGTACTAGCAAAGTGAATGCATATGCATAACATCTACACGCAGTGTAACGCAACACCATGGCAAGTCCACAGAATGCATGTCATGCACTTTCACTCATTTATTTTCTGTGGACGCACTTAAACCCGGGGTGCGTTTGTCTTCATCATTATATCTTTCATACTTGTTGGTTTATGCAGCAACGCTGTTTGCGAACCATGCCTTCACCAACATGGGTTGACCAATGCACCGGTGGATGCATTGGAAATATCACTTTACATAAGGAGAGCCATGTACTGTTAGCTTAGGAGTAGGAGTAGTGTTTGCTTTTGGTTTTTTTGCTTGCATTCATGTTTGCTTCTTACTTTGCATGTTTGTTTGTTTGCCTGCTTGTTTCTTATTCACTTTGCTTATGCATTTAATTATGCTTTTTATTTGTTTTCTTGTTTTCTCATTCATTTACGTCCATAGTTTAGTTTCGCATGAAACCGTATGCGACTCTTGAAACAAGATGGATAAACTATAAGAGGACATGTGAAACTATCAATACTTGGTTATCTGTCATCCTACCTCTACATGAATAACTTGTTGTCTTCAGTCCATGATACATCAATGGAAAATACATACTGTTCGAAGTGAACCTTGGTGAAAACACAACGCTTGCGCGCTAACAAGTGTCACCTACTCTAGTCGGTTGTTTTTGGGTTAATCGTTGACAACTCAGTCAAGTAGAGTAAGGAGAGGGGGGAAACCTTAACAAGCACATCAAAGGTATATATATACATCTTCTCTGAAGGAGCAACCTCTTATGCTATGAATAAGTTGGGATCCCTTTTTCACCTCTGAAATGAATAAGTGCTATGCATAGTTACGAAAAATGAAAAATGAAAAAAATGAAAATGTGAAAAAAGCTAAAAAATAAAATAAAATGAATAAGACAAAAGAAGAGAAAGGCTTCCTGCGGAGAGAGGTGATACAAGTAACTCCATCGAGGTAGTGACTAGGCTCGTTGGCAACGGAGCGATGCTTGTGTTCCTGCGTGACTTTGCTGGGGTACCCTCCAGGCCTGCTGGTAGTGGAGCAACACTAGAGATGAAACTAAAACTCTGACGATCATAAAGCTTGTGCACCAATATACCCCTCACCCCAATCGAAACAACTGTGTTGACTTGGCTTGGAGTGTGTGTCGACCGACCAAGATCTTGGAAGATGCTACATCTTACAATCAAGCAAGTGTGGAAACTAAGAGAAATAGAGAACTGAACAATACTTCCGAAGGTGTTAGACTTTCTTTTCACGAACAAGGTCCATTCATAGAGCTGGAGTTCTACCAATGTGTCTCCAAGTGTTGTAGTGGCTACAACCACCCTCCAAAATTTTTCCTTAGCTTCGTTTTGGAGCCTCCCTTCCAACCATCCTAGCAGCATGTCTTGCACTATCAAGTACATAGGCTTCATTGTTTTTTTTTTTTTCAGCAGATTTCCAGCCTGTGCATGTTAGGTTGCTTCACTCTCCTCATAGGCTGCAACTCTGGAATTGGGCTAGTTGCTAGCTGAGTAGCTCCCTTAAAAAATTGCACAATTTTAAAGGGGAACCAACCTTCCCTCCAAAAATTGCAGAAATTTGTTGGTTAGCCTACTGGGCTCAAAAATTGTGCAATATAGTCAAACAATCTTCCTTGGCAAAATAGCGCAATTTGGCCCAACGTTGCAGCTCAACCCAGAAATTGTGAAAATTAGTTGGATAGACTGCTGAGCTCTAAAATTGCGCAATGTAGTGAGACAGGCTTCCTTGGAAAAACTGTGTAATCTGGATAGCACTGCAGCTCAACGTAAAAATTGCACAATTCTGGGAAGCAATCACTTGCTCCTCCCAAAAATTGCATAATCCGTTTGGGACAGCCAACCCATCTCCTCCCAAAAATTCCACAATTCTGGGCAGTAGTCTCCTGATCCTCCCAGAAACTGCACAATCCCTCTAGGACAGCCAGCCCAGTTCCTCTCAGAAATTGCACAAATTCCTCTCTCAGTCAAGCAAGCTGTTGTATGTGTCTTCAGGTTGACCGATTCCCTCTGGGATTGAGCTAAACTGATTTGCATGCATGGGATGTTCTTCTTGAAATAGAAAAATGCAGCATGCAAAAGGCATCCATAGATCTAGGGATCTATTCTTAGCAGCTAGAGGTTACATGAAAATCTCATTTTAGAAACCTCTCGCCAAGTGTCAATTTTTCCTAGATTTGTGGCATGAACGTCATAACCTCGATCTTATCAAAACTTAAGAATTGAAGGCTGCAAAGCTCATTCCTCACATCGATCTTGCAGCTCTGACATCCCACATTGCATCCAGGAGTCTTCGACACTTTCAACTTAGCTATTTCAGGGTAAGTCTTCTTTTTATGTCTTCTTCTATGTTTCTGTCACTTTTTGTGTTTCACTTTGTGTGAGTGCTACCTGCTTGATTTCAATGAGCTCTTGCTATCATTTTGATGTATGTTAGCTTGTAGAAGTACCATTTCAGTTTTTGTTCGGATCTCACTGCTGTCGCATGCTTGACATTGTTTTTCACCAACAATCATCGTTGTAGCGACTCGTTTCAGACACATGCATGTTTTCCGGTTTTCTGAATCATGCACTTACTCATTCACTCTTGTTTACACTCAGTATCACCATGCATCTAGAATTTTCATGTTTTCAGTCACCCGTCAGCTGGTCTGGGCTGCCTTATCCTGGACCTTGCCTTGCCTGGCTAGCATTGCGCATTTCTAGAAGTGAAGGCTCTACTTTCCCTCCAAAAATTGCACAAATCTGGCTGAACACTAACCTCTAGGATTACATTGCGCAATTGTGGGAGGCAGTGCCTTGCTGGCCCTAGAAACTACACAATGTAGTTTGTTGGTTTGCATGTCACTACTTACTGAAATTGTGCATTGCGCAGTTTCAGTCCTCAGCAAGCTAGGATGGACTGTGAATTGCACAGTTCCAACAATTAGTCATCCTCCTGATAGCCCAGACTGTGCCTTGCATAGTTTTGGCAGTTAGTTTCCCATCCTCCTGGTGAAAATTGCGCAATCTTCACAGACAATCACACATGTATGTTGCATGTCAGTCCTCTAGTTTGTTTTGGTTTTACTAAAATATTGCTTGTCATGAATGTTTCTATGTTTCCTGGTATCATAGGTGTTCGTCTACCTCTCAGCAGCATATGTACAATGGCTTCCAGGAGATCAGAGTTGAAGACACCGTTTAAAGAACAACTGGGGATGCAGTCGATCAAGTGTTTATGAACTTGCCTATCTATGGAGACATCAAGTTGTTCATGGACAAGGATATCAAGATGAAATGGAAACAAAGTCACAATGAGCATCACCATTAGCAGCAACAGAAGGTAGCACACATGCATGCAACAAATGGAAGAGGAAGGTTGTTGACAATGCAGAGGCGGAACAAACTTGCAAGCTTAAACAGATCCACTTGTGATGAAAGCAGCTTTGGATATTGAGATTATGAGGCGATGACGCGATAAAAGGATCGTGCGAAGGAAGAGAGAGAAACAGAGAAGGAGCTACAGGTACTAAAGAAACAAATCAAGGAAGAATAGGAGCTGCAAAAACAACAAAAGGAGTTGCAGCGGGAACATGCATAGTAGGAGGTGCAACATGCACAGACTGATGAAACTACACCCGTACAGGTTAGGGACCCATCCAATAGTTGGCATGGAGTAAACAAGGTGAGAAGTGTTGTCAATCGCATGGAAGGGTGTTTAGGAGCATGGATATCATTATGCACATGCATGCGATCCCACCCATTCGACACACTCACCGAGGCAAAGACAAGAAGCAAGTCTGACTGGACCTGAACATGTATTTTGAAAAGTTGATGTGCATGGTCACGAACACACACTTGGAGATCAGCATAGACACTATGCATAAGTATGTTGTTGGTCTAGTTACACTCCAAATGATGATGCGCATGTTATTAGACGAGTTGGACACAGGAGCCATATCAGTGTACCCAGATGCAATGGAGGCAAGAGTTCGCTTTTAGCAGGATGTCACCTTTGAGCGCACGGACACCATCACGGATGACCAAGCTTGGCATCAATCCGCCACCGTTGATCATCGCAAGGATATCAAAGAGTTGGTCTTCCCACAATTTTCCGAGTCTTAGTGATGTCTTGCATGGCTTGCTCAAGCCTATTTTGTCTCACATGGGTACATGTGCAGATTGTATGTAACGTCTTGTCAAGTGGAAGTTCAAGTGTCAATAGTAGAATGTAATAGTCATAGAGTAGTTGAAGAGTCATGAGGGTAGATGAATAGTCAATAAAGGGGAATGTCAAGGGTCACCCCACCATTTTCTATATATATTCCCTCATAACTCATTGTAGAGGCTTTTTATTAGCCAAGTTTCCGATAGGAGTATCTTAGAGAAAGCTTGGAGAGTATTGTAATGAGCCTTAACTTCTCCACAATGTAGCACTAGTATATCTCTTTGGAGAAGCAGACGGAAGTGACTGTAATGTTATGCTATTGTTGGCTTGGTGGGCCCTGACCCAGGTTCAACATTAGTGAGCCACGCAGATCCCTACACTGTTGGCCCTTTCGGCATCAATCCACGGAGCGCGGACTGAAGTCTCACCTGAAGCAGTATGGGGGGATGCAGGAACAAAGTTTCTGCACCCTGAGATGGTCGTGATGTTCGTTTTATACCTTAAACCCTTCCTACACGCAGATCAATAAGCCTTTAGGGCTTATCAATGTACTTTCTCTTTCGTCTCTTAGAACCCTCGCGAAGGTATACCATCGTCCTTCGCGCAACCCTATCCAGTGGCTCAGGTACTTACACACCTTTGTTACTGTGTTAGTGTATAATTTCCCAAATTATCTTAAGTGTTTTCCAAATTTACCATGCAATTAAGATCCTCTTGGCGTAAACATTTATCCCTATTTGCGTTCATATAAAATATAGAAACATATTCATTTGCGCATCAAATTAGCATTATAACATAAACCTAGAACATAACATAACATAATCAAATGCGATCCATAGAGGAAAAATACACAATGATTTCATAATACTTTTCTTTACTAATGATTCAGATTTTCAATACAGACTCTATCTGCCCTATGCACAAAGTTGCAAGGGTCCACACACTCAGCTACAGACTTTTACCCTAGGCCTCTGCGCACTCAGCTACAGAGCCTCTTCCTACACTAAGACTCTCACTCTTAGCTTGTCACATATTCCTCAATGACTCCAACATCCTTCGAACTACTAAAAGACTCTTCTAACACTTCTTTTTATACAATCCCATCATCTGCAGACCATGGGTAGATCCTTTACTTACGACATGACTTTTACAAAAGAAGGGCTAAAAATACTTAGTGACTCTTTACATCTTCACACTCCGTGACCACAAAATGCGGAGACTTTACATTCTTTATACAAAATTTGGGCTTTCTGCCCCAAAACTTAGGCTTTTAGCCCAAAAATGGCTCTTAGGGGAACTCGTTCCCAACAGGCCACAAAAAAAAACATGGTGACTCACCCTTGAGTCACTCCTCTAGCGTAGAGATCTTGTCACGAGGACCTCCCAGCTCGACTTGGATAACTGCTACCTCAATGATGCACTGTGTTGCTGCCTGATTCATCACCTCAACCAACTTCTCTGTTGCTGGCCTTGCACTGTCTAACTGAATCTTCCACTGAGTCTCCTGCAGACTAGCCAGCTTGCCTTCAATAATGGCCGTGATCAAGTAGGTCTTGTCTAACCAAGGATTCAAGTGAGCCTTTAGTACGACATCCTTGTGCTGAGCTACATCTACCTACTCTTTCAATGCGTTGGCCTCCTGTAGCTTAGCTAACCTCTACATGATTGCAACAGTGCGTGCTGTCACTTTGACTTTGTCATAGCGTTGCTGCAGCTCCCGTACTTCTGTTTCCAGCCGTTGTATAGTAGGATCTTCTTTCAGGTAGGTGACTACCTTGAGTGACTGCTCAAAGAGCATTGTACAGTCCTTCACTACACTCTCTACTGTTGCTATCACGTCTTTCACAACGGTTTCGCGCTGCTCCTTGATCTATGGCAGAGTCGAAGGCTGAGACTTCAACTGCAACTCTACAATTTTGAGGTTCAACTCCAGCTGAACCTTTTCCAATTCAGTTCATGTGTTGCACACTCCAACAACGAGATTCTGAACCCTCACACATACCAGCTCAGCCTCGGGAATGCCCAGCTCTAGGACAGTCCAACATACCTCAACCACGACTCTGGCAATGCACTGGTTCTTGTATGTAATGTCTTTTACAAGGTCAAGGGTAGACTCTCTCAGCATGGTTATCTGGGCGTTGTTGACCTTCTGTTCACTGATCACCTGCAAATTGTGTTGTTCATGGGCTTGAGGTTCCGCGATCATGTCGTCCTGCAAAAAGGTTAAGGGCCTCATTGGGAAGTGCGACTAGGTTGAGTCTAACTCTTGTGAGGGCACTGATAGCGGGTATGTCAGCTTTAGTCTCTATTGTCATTTCTCCATCCGGTAGCACTATTTCCCAGGGATCCCTTGTGCGCAACATCCCTACAACTTTTGAGGTGCCAGACGCCAACCTAGTTGACGCCGTGCTGGTCTGTATCTATGAGGCATGGATCTACAACTCGCACAGACCTATATGTATAGCACCCAATGCCTGTTGCTGTTGTTGCTTGAACTACTGTAGTAGTTCCATGGTGGCATCCCGCACTCTATCACCTATGTAATTTAAGTCTCGCTCTGTTAGGGTGATCGGATCCAGAGACGTCTTGCTAGCCTTGGAATTCTTCCACAGCCCTACTTTCTCTGGGTCTCTAGTGTGCTTGACATGGAACATAGTCATCTCTGGGTCTGCTCCTCCCTACTCTGTTTGATCATCTTCTTCCTCAGTCTATGGGGAAGGTGACTTATGACTCCGGTCAGAGCCACACTCCCCTTCGCCTACCTGTCCACCCGACTACTACGCGACAATGCGCTTTGCCTTGGCCTTGTCATCGACCTCCTTTATCTTCTTCACGGCTATCTGTTCCATCTTTAGCTTGAATTATTCATTCTTCCACTGCACGACGATATTGCTAGATCACGCTGTCAAGTCCGTGGCATTGTGTCAATCTACTGACCAGTGGTCGAGGACTGCTACAATTGCATCAACTATAGCCAAGTATGGCAGGTCATGCCACTTTTGCTAAGGCTCCTTCCGCACCTGTATTGAGACATGGTGGAAGTCAACCTTGAATTCCATGTACTCCTGAAAATTATCAAAATTTGTAGGTGTCAACCGCGGCTTGCGGTTGATGGCCATATGGATGCTTATCTCCATCAAGATTTAGAAGATCTTACTGTCCTTTATCCACTAAGGATCCTTCATTGCCCACAGCGAAGCGAACTTCGTTGCCTCTGGTAGGTCTGGCGCGACTAGAGGAAATTGGCTATCTTTAGGTAGCTCCCATGCAACCAGCACGATGGACAACAATAGCCATGCATAGTGGAAAGTCTTACTATGATCTTGTGTCTCGCGACAATTCGTGAGGAACTCACTACAAAGGTAGGGCACCCAGTTAAATTGAACTCCCTCTGCGCACTGGGCTGCCAAAGCTATAACAAGTGTTGACACTGCATCTGCGCAACACTTTTGCATGGCCTTCCGTGCCAAGATTTGCGTCGTCACTTTGACCACGGGGTCATCGATACTCGAAATCGGGTAGCTGCATGGCTTCTTTAAGAGCTTGAATTTTTCCTTCATTGCCTCGACAAGCGCATGCTCCTCGACCTTTCTGCCAAACACCATGGTCTGATTTTCTCCTGTGTACAACACTCGCGTGATCCTATGGATCAACATGTCAGTGATGGGTATCAACTCCTCCAACCACATACACCCATCATGCACCAAGCACATTAGCTGCTTGATCACTGCCATCGTGATAGGTGCGCGGTTGTAATGCGCACCCATAGCAGGTTTAGTAGGCCTACCTTGTCCACGCCTTTCAGCCACTTCCTCGGCTCTAAAGCGGTCACTCCAGTATTTTTGTGGAAGACATGGTGCATAAATTGGTTTGTCGCTAAATGAGGGAATCACTCCATGTCAGCTACGTTCTAGTCCTCTAATTTTAAAAGGGGGACATGCCCCAAGCACGGTCCCTCAAAGACAATTTGGTCTGACAGGAGGGGTGTGTGCAAGGTGAACTTACTCTCATCAATATCTTTGGGCACCTTCATCTTTCCCCTGCACGGAGGAATGGATTCAGGCAGCTTATAGATGGGGTCCGACCCCTCAATTTCAACACCATCTGTTTCCACTGCAATATCCTCATCATCCATGGGGATTTCTTCGTCCTCTTCTTCCGGCTCTAGGTAAACCATTTTGGCCTTTTCTTGCGCGATGGGTTTTCCCAGCTGTGGATGCTTCCTAGGTGATGCATGCACCGGTGGCTGCATTTTATGCTTGTCCTTCTTTAGTTTTGGACCCTCCTAGGTCGGCATAGGCCTTGGCCTAGGTGTCCTAGGAGATTCAGGCACTTCTGCCGGTACTTTCGTAGGTGCAACTTTCAGGGCAACTCCCTCTGCTACTATAGCTACCTCTGGAACAACTCCCTCTGCTGTCACTGCTTTAGCGCTCATAGATTTTGTGGGCGTCGACATGATGCTATGCAACAACTCCTGTGTCTCCTTTGGCAACATCTCAAATACTGAAATTGCTATCAAAACTTCAAAGTTTTCATGGTTCATGTGCACCCAAGAGCTAAACACCTTAATTCCCAAATGCCAAGTGTTTTTCGCTGGGAAACCATTTATAATTTATAGGTATTTTTGAATTCAAATCCTACCGTTCCCCCTACAATTGGTTTATTAATCCTAGATTGGCAACAAATTTTCAAAGATCTGGTCCATAAATTCCAACTTAAATGCCACCCCCCGCTCTATTTGGCCATTTTTGCATCGTCAAATCATGAACAATGACTTTAATGATCACTTTCTGACTATCTTGTGCAATGTTTCCTTTGGTAGCACAACTCCCTGCGCACTTCTGTAGGCTCTGTGACATTTCTTCGGTCCGCGCAGTCCCCCAATCGCACAACTTTTCGACCCAGGGAGTGTAGTTTTTAGTCCTGCATTTCCTTTCAGCTGCCTGGAGCATTAGACTATGATTCCTTCATATAGGCACCTAGATGGATCACCGGTGTATGGCTTCAATCGACTTCCATTCACCTTCCTTGGGAAGGGTTCTCCATTCAATTTGATTAGTTGAACTACTTCACCATCGGTAATCTCCTTAATGACATATGGCCCTAGCCAGTGCATCTGAAATTTCCCTGGAAATTGATCAAATTTGCTGTCATATAACAAGACCATATCATTTACCTTGAAGGTGCGCATTTTGATGTGCGAATCGTGCCATGCTTTTTCACGCTCCTTTTGAACTTATTGATGAAATCCAACTAGAAATCGGTCCTCCTCAAGCTTTTGTAGCTACGCGAGCCTCTCTTCCAGGGCTCCGCAATCTGCCATTCCTGTGAGTGCCACTATGTACAGACTAGGTACAATGTATTCCATTGGCATCACAACTTCTACACCATACACGAGTCTGAAAGGTGTTTGTCCAATCAGCTTCTTGCAAGTCGTTCTGTAGGCCCATAGCACCGCGGGTACGTGCACATCCCACTCATTTCTCTGAGCATTGCACACCTTCTTCAGCATTCTCTCTAGTATATTATTGAATGCTTCCACCATCCCATTAGCCTGCAGATGATAAGGGGTACTTTTCTGATGATACACTTGAAATTCTTCTATCAACGCGCTGATTGTTTTGTTAAGAAAATGCATACCGCGGTCGCTCATCAAGATATTTGGACACCCCAATCTCATCAGGACATACTCAAAAATAATTTTTTCTTCTGTCACACCTGTGCAGTCCTTCATAGGCTATGCCTCCATCCAGATGGTCAAATACTCAGTCGTGGTGATGACGTACCGCGCACCCGTCTTCTTTCCTGGTGGCTGAATTGGTCCAACAAAGTCAATTTCCCATTTTAAAAATGGTTTTAACTTCAACTGCAACATCAAAAGTAGTTCATCCCTCCATGACGGCCTTGCAGTCCTTTGACATGTGTCACATTCCCTACAATACGCTTTCGAATTGTTACACATGGTTGGCCACCACAACCCAGCACGTAGAATCTTCTGCGTTGTTTCTTTCCTCACATAATGTCCTCCCGGAGCTCCTCCGTGAGCCTCAGTGAGGATGTTGCTTCGCTCATAGTCGGGCACATAACGTCACAATACATCTGACCCAATTTTGTTCAAGTGCCCTGTAATGATAGAAAAGTCTGTCGCGCACACCACTAGTTCCTTCTTCTATTGACTTGTATAACCTTTAGGAGCCGATCCTCTCATCAAGAAGTGGATAATATCTTCAAAGTGACTGTCCATGACACGCACTGCAAATATCTGTGCGTCAGGCAATCCTTCCTCCAAATTAGTAGGTTCCTCTCCAGTTTCAATGCATGACAGATGATCAGGTCCGACATTCAGTCGTCCTGGCTTCACAATAACTTTGAAGTCATACTCCTGGAACAACATCAGCCATATACATATTCCCCCCCAACACAAGCCTGTTGACTAGGTACCTCAATGCGTAATGATCTGTATACATCTTAAAGTGTCCTCTCAATAAATAGTGCCTGAACTTTTGGAGTGCGTACACCATAGCTAATCCTTCGCGCTCTGTTGTGGAATAATTTTTCTCTGCTTTAGACAACTTCCTACTTGCGAACGCTATAGGATGATCCAGTTCTCCCTCACTAACCTGTGTCAGTGCGGCCCCCAACACAATACATGATGCATCCACGTGCACATGAAATTCCTTCTTCCCTTCTGGGAAGACTAGGATCGTCGCGGTGACCATTTTCTCTTTCAGCGCATCCAAACTCTTCTGACATTCATCATTCCAACAAAACATAACATCCCTTTTCAACAATTTCTCCATAGGCATGCTGATTTTGGCATAGATCTTGATGAAATTCCTACAGTATCCAGTATTCCCTAGAGTTGCATGCAACTGTTTCACATTCCTCGGCGCCTCCAAGTTTATTATCACCGCGATCTTCATGGGGTCTACCATGAATCCTTGTCTGCATATGACATGACCCAACAAGATCCAAAAAGGGACACAAAACAGACACTTCTTCAGATTGAGCATGATCTGGTATCTCCTACATGTATCTAGCATCAAGCACAGACTTGCGACATGGCGCTTGACCAATCCAAACACTATCCAATCGTCAAAGTATAGCTCCATTAATTTATGAATGAAGTCTTTGAATGTTGAAATGACTATGCGTGAAAAGATCCCTGGCACATTATTCAACCCAAAAGACATTACGGTGTACTGGAAACATCCCGATTCAGTCATGAAGGTCATATTGCTTCTATCCTCAGGTACGATTTTGATCTGATGGTACCCAGAGAACCCATCAGTGAAAGAGTATGCTTCTTGGCTGCCTACATTATCCAGGACCTCATCAGTGGACGGGGTCGGGAAAGGATCATGGACACAAGCGTCATTCAATTTCTTGGTATATATGCATATCCTTATTTCTTCCTTCTATTTCTTTTCTTGAACCACTATTGGGCTTACCCAATGCGATTCTTCCATTGGTTCAATAATACCCGCCGCAGACATCTTATCTCACATCTGGCTTTAGGGTGATCTTCTTGAAACCAAGTCTCCTATTATCCCTTTCAGATCAGAAAACTTCGTGGGGAATAAGTCTTGATATTCACGGAGTAGTTCAAAAACCTTATCCACTGCCGCATCATCCCAATAGTCCCCAATCTATGCAAACTTCGGTTCTGGATCTGTGCCAATGTTCACTTGCCTGGTTTGAGTGGCTTAGTTATGTCTGGGTTTTCTGGCTGTGGTCCTTCAACTTTGCGATGACCTTCAGTCTCCAAGATATTAACGTTTCTTGGGTCTTCGTCTACTTCTTCCACTGTTACATCGTAACATTCCAGTGCATGGCTCAACTAGGTAGTCCAATCAGGTTGAATCAGGTCTAGAGGATCCTGTGGTATCCTAAAGATGGCTATCTTAACCTCCTACAATGCTTCATCGATGGACTCAAATCCATCTTCAAAACTGAACATCATAAAAAATCCTTGGCGTAAAACATTCCATTCTTAAGTGCCATGACGAAGTTCTGTCTCCAAGTACCAATTCATTGGTATAACCTCCAAGGTATGGCAAAACATATGGACCCACTTCGGTTGAGGCTTCGCTCCATATACTTCAGTCCATTTGGCCAAATGATCGCGCGGATCATTCCTACCATCATACTTTTTTGTTAGTTGTACATTCGGGTGGCCAAAGCGTATCCTCATCATCTTCCTATATTTGTGCCAATCATCAAAAGTACCCTTGTGCGTACCCCACCATCTTGAAGGTGTAGCGCGCAATGCCCAATCTAATTCCTGGAAGCGATGCTTCTCGGGCACTTCCCTTTCGAATTCATCCAAAAAGAGATCAACGTTATTTAGCCCATCATAGTGAGGCAAATTCCTTATCTCTGATGATATGTAGTGCAACAACTTGGTCATCATATTACAGCGCAATGTAGATACTTCATGTAGCTAGTTCTGCCAGTTCTCTAGTTCTTCGTTCAAATATGATGTGCAGGAGCTCTCGCAGTCCCATGCAATACATCCATCGACAGTCGGATTTACCCAATCCCGGTCTCCCACCATTATCTTGTAAATCTGGTCCAAATCATCATCACTTTCATAATTGCAGACCGGTTCTGTATAACGTGGTTCTTCTGCAGGATCTAGTGGCACCACTACACAGAGCGATTTATTTTCAAATATCATCTTTCGCTTCTTCATGTTGATTACCCCATTCATGTCATTGGCCCAATTGATCACAAGGAGCACAGGGTAGGGATTGCTATCATGCACAATCTCTATTACTTCAAAATCTGCCAGTGCGCTCGCACCTTCGCAGTCAAATGTTACCCCCTGCAGCCTCTCCATTGGGATGATTTTCTGTTGATTCGCCATCCTTAACTAGATTGGAGACCACTGGAGCGCATGTCTCCCCATTCTTTCCCATGTTTATTTTGGCAAAACATTCGTGTCGAATCCCAGATCCAAGATAACTTGGTCCATTTCATATTCCCCTATATGCACAGTAAGTCTCATCTCACGTCTAGTGCTCACCTTATGCTTACCAAGCTTCTTGACTATGCACGGTTTGCCATTAGCGTTGTCCTTGCCAGCACACCGATTGATCAGTTCCTGCTGCCCCTTCACAACCTTACTATCGCAGAGTAGTTTCATGTAGGTCTCTAAGAACGTGGTAATCATGGATGGGTCCATTTCTTCAACTGGTTTCTACTAACTTCCTCAGGTGGAGGCCTCAACGAAGCTTTTATTTGCTTCCATAAATGTTTCTTTTGCATGCCCTAGATGAAGCCCAGTCTCCTTTTCTGGTGCTTTGCGAACCCACTCACCTTTTGCATGCTGCTTCCCTTTATCCTCGCCAGTCATCGTTCCACTCCACAGCATAATGTTTATCTTAGGGTCTTCCTCATGAGGCTCAACCCTCATCATCTAGAGGTCCTATGTTGGCTACGGAGGCTGTTCCCCCTTTTCGAGAATCTTAGCCAACAAAATAGGGCAATCCTCAGTCGCATGGTCAAACTGAGTATAGTAGCGGCATGACAGTCTCTCACGTAGTGTCCTCGTCCTCCACAATTGCAACAAATAAGTTTCCCTCGGCCTCCACCAGGGCCCCCTCCACCTCGGCCTCGTTCGCGCCCTTGATATTCACCTCGCACTCCCCCAACACCTTGGTCCGGAGGCTGTGTTTCTGCCTACACCCTATATGCAGGTGTCATGTCCATCATTAATTCATAACTACAACAATTGGGCTCATCATGACCTACTAACTGAGAGAAATTGCAGAAGAGCTGTTGTGGTGTCTATACGAATTTATGCAGCAAATGGCAATTTTCGGTCACATGTTTCCCAACTACCTGGAATATAGCACACCATAGCGCGGGCCCTGCACTTGGCCCTGCTATAGCCTCTGCCCTTAGAGGCATTGGTCCCCCTGCTGCAACATAGTTCGCAAAGATTGGACAATGATCCTTGTCATGCCCCTAACCTTTGCATTTCAGGCACGAAACTTCTTTGCACGCCTCCAACCGAGCTATTATATCTTTCTTCAGACTTTGTAATTTGAGGCAAAGGTTCTGCAACTGCGCGTGAATCTGCTGGACCCCTAGATTAGCATCTTGCATTGGTGTCTCATGCAGTCTCATCGTGATTTCTAGAGCTTCTTCCTGGGTCCCAATCTTATGTTGTGATAGCACAACCCTTAGGTGGGGCAGGATCAAGGCCACAGACCATTCGCGGTGCTACCCATTAGTTAGGTTCATGTTAACTCTACGGATCGTACACTTGAATCTATGATCCAAATCCCAGGGTGTCTCCCCAGGCTTCATCATGATCTCCTTGAATCCCATAATTGATTGTGCTTGAGATTTAGGTCTACTAAATTCCCTATTCAACGCAATCTGGATATCTACCAACACGGACGTTCAGTTATTAGTACTGTACTTAATGTACCATGTTAGTGCGCAGTCCGGCAAAGCACTAACTAGTGTTGCTTTCTTCATTTGATCGTTCGTGATATCCTGATCTTCCCATACAGCCTACGCGACGAACCAAAATTGGTTTGGATCTTCATTTCCTATGCCCTTGAATACAGGTTGCTTTACGGAGTTCGCCATATTGAACAATGGTGGAGATGGTGGTGGTGTGGGCAGTGGGGTGAGTGGTGGAAGTGAGGATGGAGGTGGTGTGGATGGATGGGATGAGGATGGAGGCAGTTTAGGTATTCGAGGGAACCCTTGTCTTATCAACTTAATAATGATCAGTGGAGAAGCCTACGCTGCTTCTTTGTCGTCACTCAAAGGAGGCTCAATTAGCGGTCTATACTCAGGACCTTTTCTTCCTCCATCCCTGAGAGACCTTCCACTTCATGTAGCTCCAAACATCAAGGTAACTGCATCACCCTCTTTTCACACAAGAGCATCTTAATCCAAGTATTTAGTGATTTCAAATACTTACCTCGTGGTCCTTTGAAGAAGCGGCGCTCTGCTTCATTGTAGCTGAATGAAGTATCAACCGCGAATTCTATCACAAGCCCTCCTATGATACGGTTGATCCAGTGATCGATAGCACACACGATCTTATCTTTAGAGGCTTCGAATATCTGACTAACTCTTGGGTCTAGACAATCAGATTGTCAAGCCTCTACCTTCCTTGGCAGTCTGCCAACTTCGTGATCCACTCATATAATTCAACCGGGAAAGAACAAAAGAAGATTTCATGAATTTCTATGTATAGATATCTATCCAAGCACTGTTCCTTTTTCAATCGTGGATTCTTGTTTTCTTGCGCCATGAATTCATGGATCTTCCTATCCAACCAGTCTTCAATCTCTTTCTTAGTTGGATCCTAATGATGCGACGTCACACATCTCGTTATGCAAATCCTGGTCCCGACAACAGAACCATTTGTTGGTTTGATGGGCCTTAACCCAGGTTCAATGTTAGTCAGCCAAGAAAATACCTACATTGCTGTCCCTTTCGGCATCAGTCCGTGGAGTGTGGATCAAAGTCTCACTTGAAGCAATATGGGGGGATGCAGGAACCAAGTTTCCACACCCTGAGATGGTCATGATGTCGGTTTTATACCTTAAACCCTTCCTTTGCGCAGATCGATAAACCTTTAGGGCTTATCGATGTACTTTCTCTTCTGTCTCATAGAACCCTCGCAAAGGTATACGATCATCCTTCACGCAACCCTACCCAATGGCTCAGGTACTTACACACCTTTGTTACTGTGTTAATGTATAATTTCCTAAATTATCTTAAGTGTTTGCCAACTTTACCATGCAATTAATATTATCTTCACGTAAACATATATCCCTATTTGTGTTCATATAACAGATAGAAACATATTCATTCACGCATCAAATTAGCATTATAACATAAACCCAGAACTTAACATAACATAATCACATGCGATCCATAGAGGAAAAATGCACAGTAATTTCAGAATACTTCTCTTTGTTGATGATTCATATTTTCAATACAAACTCTATCTGCCCTACGCACACAACTGCAAGGGTCCGCGCACTCAGCTGTGGAATTCTACCCTAGGACTCTGCGCACTTAGCTACAGAGCCTCTTCCTATGCTAAGACTCTCGCTCTTAGCTTGTCACAGATTTCTCAATGACTCCAACTTCCTTCGAACTACTAAAAGTCTCTTCTAACACTTATTTTTATACAATCCCATGGTCCACGGACCATGGGTAGATCCTCTACAGCCGACATGACTTTTACAAAAGAAGGGCAAAAAACCCTTATTGACTCTTTAAATCTTTGCGCTCCGTGACCACAAAATGTAGAGACTTTACATTCTATATACAAAATTTGGGCTTTTTTCCCCAAAACTTAGTCTTTTAGCCCAAAAATGGCTCTTAGGGGAACCCATTCCCAACAACTATCAAGACTAGTGGTTGGTCATGGCCAACACGTTTCATGCATATGTTGTTATTGTATTTCAACTATCTTGTTTGCTCTAATGATATATGTATCTTTTTTCTTACACATGCATGTGTGGACTCTTTCTGTATAAGTATGTATGGATCTTACTTAGATGTGCTGCTGGTTTAACCATTGGTGAGCTCCAGTATTGCGGCAATAATGCTGCAACTCCTGGGACTCCCTTCTTTACTTTTATCAACCTGGTAGTTCGTAACAAACTTGGAAGTGACGGTGCTGTATGCACAAGTACTAGCTCTTGCCACAGCTGTCACTTGGTCAGCTGGCACAAGTCCGCTAGGGGCTCAAGCCAAATTATATGACTTTGAGAAGAATCTTGTTAACTGATGGATGGAAGCTAGTCTCGAAGGAAGCTAATCTATTTGCGAAAAGAAATTGAGAAACTGAAGGAAAGCGCAAACCCTAACAAACCCTAATTCTACCAGCTAGTCCTACTGACACAAAGAAGAGAATGCAAGCTACTGAAAGAGATGCCATTACTTCTATGAAGGTAAAATACATGTGTCTAGACTACTTCTATTTGAAGAAAACATCTTTTTGTATTTTTGAATAAGTCGTCAGTTTCATCATGCATAGGCTTTCACTGTTCTTGACTGTGCAGGGGTGGATCAATGAGGAGAAATGCTTTGGAAGAGGTCGGGAAGGTTCAGAGAGGGCCTAAGGAGTCCCTAACACCCTTCCAAAGCGTTTCACAAAGTCTGGCTATCAAGAAACCTCATTTGTGAGCTTCTACAGGAAGTCTGCAGGGGTTCTACGGGATGTTCAGGAATTTCTACAGGATGTTCAGAAATTTCTACAAGATGTTTAGAAATGGGATTTTGGAGGATGGATGACTGAGGGAAGATGAAGGAATGGGTATGGAGGTAGGATAGGGGTCTGAAGTGGCCCAAGGACCGGTGGATGGAGTTGGGAGAAGGTGTAGATGGTTGAATTGGCTCAAAGAAGGCTGAAACAATGGTTGCACGAAAAGGTAGGGTTACGTGGGCAAGATGAAAAATGTGAGATGAGAAACTCAGTTAGGAGATGGAACAGATGGTTCTGATGAAGTTTGGGTGGATGAAGAAGTGGTAGAGATGCTCTGCACCGTGTACTTTCAACTGAACCAACAAAGACTTGCAAGTAATCAAAGTCCTATTTATACCAACCTAATCTAATCTAGCTAACAATAAAGTGAATGAACAAAAAATTTATTTGCAAGGGAACCATATATATCAACTATGCAATGAAACATTTCAAAGATCTGAACATGTAACCAACTTCTGCAAATGAAAACCGTACACTAGTGATTGCATGGTAAAGCAAAAATAGTGTTTTTGTTTGGGACAACAAGGTTACTTCGATTCCATCCCCTGATCCTATGAGGAAGAGGTGAAACCAAAGGTGTTTGTTGGCCTTTTTCTAGAGATTTTTCCCTGTTGATATCCTACCAACCTATTCTAAACATCATAAGCATTTCTAACCATAAACAGTGACCTAGTTAATCAACACAATTTTCTGCCTAACAGAAATACGTTTGCAAATGCATAAAAAGGAAAAACAACGATGCATAAAGGAAAGATAACAGTACATAAAGGAGGCCTTGGCTCTCAGGTTGGGCCCAACCCTAAGAGATACAACTCCTATAGAGAACTCAGAGCTGATATGAAATAGGACTGCTTGTCATTATCAAAAAATAGTCTTCAACCAAAAGTTATGCCACAATGGCTACAAGAAAACGAGCTGAAAGTGACAACACTATAGTGCAAAAAAAATGCAATGGTTTCAAAAGTAAACTACGAAGGCTGAGGCCTTCTTATTTATACATCACGAGGGCCCTAGCAGGCCTCCTAAATTCAAGGGACTCGGCTATCCCAACTGTTAGTAGACAGTCCCTTTTCCAAAATCTGCTTGGCTGCCTTCAAGATATGTTTTGGTGGCCTGTGAGCTCGGAGTTGAGGGTGGAGATCCCAAGGAAGGGCTATTTAATGTTAGAGACAACCCCCCTATGAATCCTCATCTCAAGCTTGTCTGTCACCTAGCCCATGATTGCTTGGTTTTGCTCCAACATGTGTCCAAAAAACCTGAAATAAGCACGTATTAGCCTCCTAGGTAGAGTGACCACCCTTATTCATTCAAATGACATAAACATACTAAAAAATAATGCATAATCTATGAAAAATGGAGGATTGAACAAGGAAAATTAGGCAAAAGGAGCCCAATAAGTTACCCAATTTGGGGCTCATCATCACCCCCCTGCTAAATGGGTTGCTCATCCTATGAGCAACTAGTCCAGCTCCTCATCCTTAATTGCTTTGATCGCATCCCTCACATCCCAGGCTTCTGAAGTAATATCTTCTTCATTGTCATGGAATCCGGCCTTCCTTTCCACCTCTTCCCACTGCTTATACTCTTCTTCTTCTGTGCCTCCTTCTAGCAACCCCAAAGCTAAGGTGGGCTTAACTTGAGGCCTATCTAGATGGCCTGAAGATTCTGCATAGACTTTTTGTAGAGAGGCACTCATGCCAAGGCCTCCCTCATTCTAGTTGGGGTGTGGTATTCCCTGATTTTGAGGCTGTGGGACAATGTGTTCCACCTACGGGTGCAAGCATGAACACAGTTGTCCCCCAATAGTCGCTCGATATCCTCAAATGTGCTATGGCCTGAGCCTGATGATCCATATACTCTAACAGGGCCTGAGAGTCGGTTGCTAGGTGCTGGTGGGCAGATATCAATGCTGAGGGGTCCCCTGGCTCTGCTCTAATCAGCAGTGGCTCCTGACCTCTGCCGCTCTCTTTATTCATGGTTTAGCCATGAGGTCATGGCCATAAGCTGCATGTCCCCTACTGCTATGTTGGGGTCCCACGAGGTCACGTTGGGAAGGGCCAAATTATGAAGGTAGAACTCTGATAGCTTGGCCTTGTCTTCTGACGAACTGTTGCTACATAAAGCTATGAATTGTTGGGGGTTTTGGATTTGAGTTATACCCCTCTGTGCCAAAGTGTTGATCTGTAATTGCAGCCACTGATCCTTGAGGTATGGGGCGTAGGATTTGGCCAACTGCCTACATTGCAAAGCTTCCATTGCCCAACTGGCCATGCAGGGCAGTTGGGCCTCCTTCTCTTGTATTTGCTGCTTTAGAGATTGTATCTCTAGGCCTGCTTGCAATTCTCTTTCCTGTAGTTGCTAGTTTAGTGCCTCAAGTTTAGCTTGAATTCCTTCTTTCCTCTGAGGCTCTTCTGTGGTGTCTTTGGCTGTTGTGGCCTCCTCCTGGTGCTGTTGTTCTCCCAAGAGGTGAGGCCTGCCTTCTTTCCTCTGTCCTTGTAGCTGTAGCTGCTGTCTAAGCAGCTCATTCTCTTCTCGTAGCTTGGCCTGCTGGTAGCTCTCCACATGCCGTACCCTTTCCAATTCTCTTTGGGCCTCCTTGAGCTTTTCCTCCAGAGGGCCTATATCTGCCACCCCCTTGGATTTAGCAATCTTCATCCAAGTGTGGGTCCTTACTCTTTCTTCCTCTAGTGCTAGGAAAAGTGGCACTGTGAATTTTTGAGGAATGATTTTCCCGGCCTCTAAGAAGTTATAATAAGAGCCCAGGTTGGGTTGGGGGCTTGGTTCCATAATGGTATCAACCTTCTCTTCCTCCTGTGATGACTTGGCTGCTTTTTCCTCCATATTTTCGGTCTCTTTCAGCCTAGCCAATGTTTCCTGTAGAGCAGCCTTTGCATCCTATAGAGAGGCCTCCGAGTTCAATTTCTCCATCCTTTCCTTCCATGTGGATGTCTTGGGGCTTCCCCGCTCATATGTTATGGATGTATTTTGTTTGGATGGGGTGTCTTCAACTGTAATTGGTCCTTTGGACTATTTCTCCTTTGGTCTACCAGTTTTAAACCTTGTGCTTCTTCTCGCCTTAAAATACATGGAAGGCTCCCTCTTCCGCTTTTCTTTCTGCTTTGGAGATGTGCTGAGGGCGGCCAGCACAACTACTGCCTCCCTAGCTAGAATCTCAAGAGATTCTTCCTTCCCTTGCCCTTTTTCAGACTTCCTGTAGAAAGTCCTGTGCTGACTGGTTTCTGGCTTCCTGTAGAAGCAGTTTTTGCACTTCCTTTAGAAATGGCCTTCTGGCTTCCTGTAGAACCAGTTGGCACTATTTTGGCCTGCTTGGCTGGGGGTGCCTTTTCCTTTAGCTTGGTTGTGGTTGCCTTAGGTGTGCCTTCACTTGCTTGGACTTTTTTAGTCCTTTCTTCACTGCTCTGCAATCTCTTCTCCCTGGGTGTTTGTGTCATTTTTCCACCCACCGTTTTTGCCTCAGCAGCTTGGCCTTTCTCTCGTGTCTTTTTCTGTCCTTGCTTTGGTGGTTTGCCCGGGGTTTCCTAACCCTTGGCTTTCTTTTCTGCCTCAATGTGCTCCTTCTCCTTGCTGCTGGAGGAAGTGAGTTCCTCGGCCAAAATTTGAATGTCATCATCCTTAAACATATTTCGAAAAATCTCCCAGGAGAGAGGGACAGTGTGGGTATGGAGTGCATCTTCTACTAGGAGCTTGATAAACCCATGATGGGCCAGCTGGTGTGGTGTCCCCTCCCTCAGCTTTGTGGCACACTCAATCAAGGATTGCAGGAGGAAGTAGGGGATGCTCAACTTTTGTTCTATGGGCAAATCCATTTGGTTCCTGAGTTCAGTTAGCAAACGGAAGTGATAACCATATACGATGCTGAACCGCCCCTCACAGGTAATATATTTCATAATTTGAAGGCTGACTTTGCTCCAAAATGGCTGTAGGCTGGTTCTCCGAACCCCATTCTTATCCTCTGAAAACTGTTCCTCTGGTAAGAAGAATTCCTTTTTAGCCTTTTGGCCCAATTTCCTCTCCTCTTTATCCCAGGGTACCCCCATTGGTAGATCAGTGACTCTGCTAATGAGTTGTCGGGTGAGTTTTAGGGTCAACCCTCTGAAGTTGACAATGGCTAGTGTCTTTGATTTAGGCTTAGGGGACCTTAAGAATTCCTCTGTTATTTCATCATCGTGACCTTGAATTTTGTCACAGAAGGTCATCCAGTTTGCACAGGAAAATAAGTCTACCACCTCAGGAGTTTCTCGTAGTTTCTTGGAGTCTGAGGGTTCCTTTCTGATAACCCCTCCTGGCATGGTGAAAAATAATCTGTTTTGGCTTGCGCTTTGAGCAGAAAGGGAATTCTATGTGTGTTTCCTCCTCAGAACGTTGGAAACGGTATCTACAGGCCACTTCGTATCAATTCCCTGGTTTTAAAACTTGACTGCCCGTGTACAGAAGGACGACTCGAGTTTCTCTAAACATAGTGCAGAGCTATGTTTCCAGCATACACATAATCATGTAAAATTCACAGGTTTTTTTTCACCGGTTAGCCTTGACAGTGTCTCAACTTCTCTATAGGAGGAATTTACCTCAGGACCCGTGGAGAAAATCTTGGATGCAAACCAACGAAGACAATTTCATGCAATCACAAGTAAACTGCTATTTGGATTCACAGACAGAATTGCTTTTAAATTTTTTCTACCCCAGCACATCGAATTCACCACCTTTTGAACTATTATGCATGGGAATGGTGTGTTCGGGCCTACCTCTCTGAGAATTTCCACCCTCGACGTAGACAGTCCATGCTTCTTCATAATGCCGGGTTTCCTGTAGCGCACCTTCCTGTAGAAAGATTTTCCGACTTCTGGAGGACGTCACGATGGTTCTGGATAAGTCTGAGACACGGAAGGATGTTGGAACAGGTTGAGAATCTCGGGCTAACAATTTGCAGAGGAGGAGGACGCGTACTCTGATGCAAAAACGGTTGCAAGTGCGAATGACAGCGGTTCACCGTGAGTTATTCGACCGAGAAATTTGAATTGCTGCACAATTTATGGCGCGGGGGTGAGCTGTCTAGGCTGATTCGTTAGCCAACATCACAACCATCATTCTTCAGCGTGTCTCTGACCGCCAAATCCTTCCTTCTGCCATTCACCGTCGCCATTTCTGTCACACTGTCGATTCTCCCCCACTGGACACTTCCCACGTGTCAACTGCCCGTCTTTTTGGCATAATTGAGCTAGTTCGGATCCCATGAGGCCATCCGACTGGCTGTGGGGGGCCAGTTGACTAGCCACCAATCTTTTTCAATCCGCCCATTTCACAGTCATGCAAATTTTAGAGTATAGTTCATGCAATTCGACGAATAAGGTTAGACACTTACCTGTGTGGCCGTGGACGTGTTTTGCAGGCTTCAGACGTGGAACGCTGGATTTGCTTGCTGCTGCTTCGTGCACGGGTGCTGGAGCTCCTCTTTCATTGGCTGATGCTGGATATAAGACTTTGGGACCTGATCCTCTGGTGGTAAATGCTGCATGCACCGGCTTCGGTTGATTTGAGCTGCTGGTGTCTCCATAGTATTTGCTCCAGCCGGATCAGATGCTACAGGATTCCTGTAGGACATCCTGTAGCCGTTTCTCCTCCTTGGATGCATGCTGAAACAAACAGGGTTGCGTTCACGGATGAAGGGTCCTGATGGAGCCTTGACAGGTAAAGTGTGCGAGCCTCTGCATGCTTGATTTGTCACTTTGAAAAAACAAATTTTAATATGAGGAAACATGACTCTTGTATGACTGTGCAGGAATATTCAACCAGATTGTGGCAATGGTGGTGGAAGGAGATGAAACAAGTGGAGGATGGAAGAAAATAGTGGTTGCATGTCTCATCAACAGATTTCAAGCTTCAAATCCCTCTCCATAATCGATTCTGGCTTGCCCAAAGGCTCTAGAGGATGTTTCTTGTAGAAATGCAGAACTTCCTGTAGAAAGTCCTGAAACTTCCTGTAGAAGGTTGAAACTCGACCAGATTGTGTCCGAATCCTGAAAAAAATGAGTATGCCTGGTAACTTGGTAGGGACCCCTGTCCTTGTGTTGGGAGGCCTCCTTTCTGCACTGTATTCCTGCAACCTGCAACAATTCTTCAGGGATTAAACTTGCTTCTTTTTTCTTTGTTTCTTTCTTCTTCTTCTTCTTCTTTTTTTTTTTTTTTGAGAGAGGGATAGTAGGGGCGCCTCCAGGAGGTTTTCACCCCTACTATCTGCCTTGGGTGGCTCAGAGAGGTTTTCACCCAAGGGTCTTTTTATTCCAATTCTTTATTTTCCGAGAGACAACAGGGGTGCCTCAATGAGGTTTTCACCCCTACCATTTGCCTTGGGCGCCTCAGAGAGGTTTTCACCCAAGGATCTTTTTTATTATATATATATATATATATATATATATATATATATATATATATATATAGATATATATATATATATATATATATATATTGATGATGCTCAAGGTGTGGCCGAAACAGAGGCAGAACCCTTCTCTATTACTAGCATTGATTTTTCCACAGTTTCGATGAACTCCTCCCTCGAAAGGGGTTTCTTGTAGATCTTTAGTCGATGCCCATTGACGAGCATGGGGATGGCTTCCTCATCAATGATCCAGATAAGGACGAAACCATTGTCATTGCACTTCTCCATTGCATATGGTCCTAGCCATCTTGTCCTCAGCTTCCCTTTGAAATCCTTATGTCTGGAGTCATACGGCAACACCCAATCTCCCGGCTGGAATTGTTTTTCATTAAGGTGCCGATCATGCCAGATCTTCCTCTGAAGTTGAACCACTTCAAATTGGAGGAGGGCCTGCATTTGATGTTCATCTAACCCATTCAGCTGCAATAACCTTTCACGTTGAGCATGGCTGAGATCTAGGTCCAGCTGAGCTGCCATCCTCAATGTGTTGTACTCAAACTTGATTGACAACAAAGCTCTCTTCTCGTAGACCAGCTCATAAGGTGTGAAACTGGTGGTGGTCTTCCAAGTGGTGTTGTAGGCCCAAGTGGCCTCAACCAAGCAATCTGCCCAATCCTTTCTACTGCTCCTCACCACCTTAGTCAAAATCCCTTCTAATGCTCTATTAGTGACTTCCACCTGCCCATTTGCTTGAGGATGATATGGAGTGGAGGTCCTATGCTTTATCTTATGATGAGCGAGAAAGTATTCAATTAAGTTGGAGGTGAACTGGCTTCCTTGATCGGTGACTAACTCTCTTGGGCAGACAAATTTGTAGAAGATGTTTTCTCTTAAAAAATTAGCCACCTTTTCTTTTGTCGCTGCTTTGATTGCCTTGGTTTCTGCCCACTTTGTTAGGTAGTCTGTGCACACAATGATGTAAGACCTTTGCCTCGAAGGAGGGTTGATAAGACCCACAAAATCCATGCCCCACTTCTCAAATGGCTTGAGGGTCACTTGAGGTTGGAGAAACATTTCATCCCTTGGAGTCGGTTTCCCCATCCTCTGGCATCGGTCACATTGGCTGATGTATCTTCTGACATCTTGATGAAGAGTGGGCCAATAGTAGCCTGCCTGTAGAATTTTGAAGGCAGTCCTCTTTGCTGCAATATGGCCTCCACAGGGTCCATCGTGACAGGTTAGGAGGATGTCAAAAACTTCCTCCTCCCTAACACAACGCCTCAAGATCTGATCGGGGCCAAGTTTGAACAGGTTGCCCCCGATCCAAGTGAATGGGGAACTCTTCCTCACGATTCTGCTCTTCTCCTTTGAGGATAGATGCGGAGGGAACTGTGCTGAGACCAAGTAGTTTGCTATATAAGCAAACCATGGAGAGAGTACTGAGATAGCAAATAGATGTTCATCTGGCATCTGGTCATCCACTGTTCCTTCTTCACCTGCAGGCAAATCCAATCTAGACAAGAAGTCAGCAACAACATTTTCTTTACCTGGTTTGTCAAGGATAGTCAAATCAAACTACTGCAACAAAAGTAACCATCTAATGGTACGGGCATTTACATCAGGCTTATTCATTAAATATCTAATTGCAGCATGATCAATATGTACAAATGTTTGATAGCCAGTGATGTAGTGTCGGAACTTGTTCAAGGAATGGACCACGACCAAGAACTCTTTCTCAGTTACAATATAGTTCATTTCTGCCTTGGACAGGTTTTTGCTGACAAAGTATATGGCATATGGAAGTTTCTCCTCGACTTGTCCTAAGGCTGCCCCTATGGCTTTGTTCGAGGCATCAGTGTGAATGTGGAAAGGTAGGGCCTAGTTTGGGCCTCTCAAAATTGGGGCGGACACTAACTTATCTTTCAACTCATTCAGAGCCCTTTGACAGTCGTCAGTCCATTTAAACTCAACATCTTTTCCTAAGAGGCCAAACAACGGCCAGGCTACCTTACTGAAATCTTTAATGAATCTTCTATAATATCCTGCTAAGCCTAGGAAACTCCAAACATCTCTCACCTTCTGAGGAGGTGGAACCCTTTTGATGATAGCAATTTTGTTAGGATCCACCTGTAATCCTTGGCGAGAAATGGTGTGACCTAACACGGTCCCTTCAGTCATCAGGAATTCACATTTTTCAGGACTGAGGGATAGGTTCATCTCAATGCACTTTCTTAAAGCGTTTCCCAGGTTGGACAAGGCTTCTTGGAAGCTAGACCCGTAAGGAGTAAAGTCATCCATATAGATTTCCACCGAATCATGAACCAGCTCGGCAAAGATGCTCAGTACAACTCTCTGGGAAGTGGCGGGAGCATTGCATAGCCCAAAGGGGAGGACTCGGTAGGCAAAGGTACCCCATGGACAAGTGAAGGTGGTCTTATCTTGGTACTCCGGGCTGATTTGGATCTGATTATACCCGCTGAACCCATCTAGGAAAGAGAAAAACTTCTTTCCTGCCAGTCCATCCAACACTTGATCTATGAAAGGCAAAGGGAAGTGTCTGTTCTGGAGGCTTGGTTCAATTCTCCTGTAGTCTACACAGATTCTCCACTTCCCAATTTTTCTTGGGTACCAAACAACAAGAGGGGAAACCATTTGTTGTCCGAGAGGGGTAGATGAATCCCTGCATCCAACAATTTTTGCAATTCTTCTTTAACAATGTCCTTAAGGGCTGGATCATTCTCCTCTAGGGTCCTAACTGTTTACAATCCTATTAATGTAAATATGATGGTACAGACCGAAGGATGGATTCTTTCATTCCTTTAGCTCCAGCAAAACCCCGAATGGCGGTTCAAGAGCTACATAGCTCTTTTTCCTGAGAGGGAGAGAGAGAGGAGCTGATCTTTAAAGTTCTTTCAGGGCCAAACTCCACATTCTTAACTCTGGGAGAGGTCGGATTAGTCCCATAGAGGTCCACTAAAGCACTAGCTTGGGTATCTTCCACCAACTCTTCTAAGGACAGTGCACGAGAGGAGGATTTTGGATTAAGTTCTCAATCAAATCATCCTCGTTTTGAGGACCTCCCCTGGTGGCCTCCACTGTGCATAATGGTACAGAGTAGACCTCATCCTCATCTCCTTCTTCCAACCAGAGGGGTAAGTCATGTTCTAGCAGAGGTTGGGCAGGAGGGTATAGGACCAACTGTTTGGACATAGGCCCATTTTTTATGGTCATGCTTCCTACTCGACAACTGATGTAAGCATCTGCAATAGCTAGCCAAGGCCTTCCCAAAATGAGCGGATATCCAGTGAGTTTTTCCTTTGGCTAAAGGACCAACAATTCCGCAGGGTACTCCCAAGAGTCAACAGAGACCAAGACATCTTCCACAATCCCTTCGGGAGTCATGGTGGAGCGGTCTGCCAATTGTAGTACTGTCGAGGTCTTCCTTAAGGAACTCTGAAGGTTGAGTTTAAGCATGGTGTCCCTGGTCATCACATTAATGGCAACCCCTAGATCAATCAAGGTGTGGGGGATGATGGTTCCATTGATGTGAACATCAACTACAGGACTCCCAGGGTCCAAATACTTTGGACATATTACTTGCCCCAACATAAGATCGGACAGTTGTCCTATGACATTGATTGTTGAAGCATCTCTCTTCCGCCTGCCTGGGTGCCTGAAATGCTTCTCCTTAATCAATTTTTTGTATATTGGTACATCTTTTATGGCTTGGAGAAGTGGTATTTTCACACACAACAACTTGAGTTCTCTCAGAAGCTCAGTCTCTTCTGGGTTGGGTTGTGTAATTACTGTGAGTCGCTCAATAAAGGGTGGAATGGCTTTAGGTTCACTTTCCTGTTTCTCTTCCTCCTCCTCTAGGGGAGGATGTTGGCGCTCTGGAAGGACCTTCCCAGATCACAGGTTGATCTCCTAGATCTCCACAGCATAGGTAGGGCACGTTGTGTCCCCAACATATACCTGCTGGGCCTGTCGGTTGTTGGGGTTCGGGTTCAGTTGAGCAGGCATCTGGGGTTGTCTTGGAGGAGCAGGAGGTAATGGTTATGGTTGAGCCGGTGGTGGAGGCAAAATGGTGGGAGGAGGGTTGTATTGAGGCCTCCACCCCAGTTGAGGTGCATTCCACTAAGGTTGTTGCTGGGCATACGAGTGAAACGAATAAGGAGTAGGTTGAGTATGGTATGGAGATGGATAAGACCACGGAGGAGGTGTGGACCAGGAAGGATGAGTAGGGGGGCCCCAAGAAGGTATATGAGCGGATTGGTTGGGGTTATAATAAGCTTGGGATGTCCCTTGCATCCCCTGCTGGTAAGGTCTGGGCCCATGTGGCCTCCTTTGGTTGAGGAAGTAGAGAGGTTCAGTAGTCGCCTCAGTCCCTAGGTACATGGCTTTAAATCCAGGCAAGGTAGGGCATTGGTTGGTGGCGTGGTCTTCCTCACAAATGAAACATACCTCTACTGATTGCAATGGGCACTCATTCTTAAGATGCTTCCTCATGCATCTAGGACAAAAAATGGCCAAAGACCTCTTAGCTTCCTCTTTCTTTTGCTGAATTTGGAAGGTATCAAGTTGCATGGCAATAGTCTGTCTCATCTCACTTTTAAGGTCTTCCATCTGGTTAGCAAACTCATGCTTGGAGAAGGTGGTACTAGCTGAAAGTGGATTCCTCCTACCTCTCTTCCGGGTCGCCCTAGAATGGTTTCTAAACACAACCTTTATGTCCTCATAAGGATTTTGGTAGATGTCCCCTCTAGCCAGCACGTGAAGGGTGTCTAGAAGGTCTTCAGGGACTCCTCGGAGCAGAACCAGCTTCAGAGGTTCTGGGTCAAGTGTGCACCTGGTTCGTTTATAACTAATTTGGAACCTTTCCTCGTAATATTCTAAAGACTCATCGATTCCCATGGTCATCCGAAAGATTTCTCCCTTGGCTTCCTTGGACCTACAACAGTCCCGGTATTTGGTATTGAAAGCTTGCTGCATCTGAGCCCAAGTGGTGATACTATTTCCAGGTAACCCCATGAACCAGCATAATGTTGCGTCCTTGAGGGTAGAGGGAAAGAGTTTCAACTTTTGCTCGTCCTCAGCATAGTCGTAAGTTCGACAAAGGACAACAAACTCAAACAGGAAGGTATCTGGGTCTTCAGTAGTCAATCCATGGAAGTGAGGTAAAGCTGAGGGACTTATGTTTTTCATTTTCATGTCTCCATTGGTCTCTCGGATGGGAAAGAAACCTTCTATTGTCTCATCTTCTCTTCTACCGTTTCGGTTTTCAGCCATGGCTTCAGATGGAACGTTCTCTAACTCTTCTTCTGTTATAGGATCTTCGTATATCTCAGGAGGTTCACCTATAGGTTCTTCTGGCTTACTATTACCAGAGAAGAGAGAAGGTTGACTCAGTGATGTGGTGGGGGTGTTGGGTAAGAACTTGCTGGTTTTATCTCTGTTCCTACGAGGCATGAAATGGAAAGACTTTTGGTTGCTTTTGTTTTGTTTTGTTTTGTTTTGTTTTGTTTGTTTTTGTTTGTTTGTTTGTTTGTTTTTGTTTGTTTGTTTTTGTTTTTTTTTTTGGCTGGTACCTGCAAAACTAAAATAGATTGAACTGCAACTAACTAACTTGCTTAAATGAAAATGTGGAATGGAAATGAAAACAGGAAAGGACTAATCGACGCTTGCAGAATTGAGATTGCAGAATTGAAATGCTAAGCTATGCTTGCAAAATTGAGATTGCGGAATTGAAATGATAAGCTACACTTGCAGAATTGAAATTGTGGAATTGAAATGCTAATCTATGAAATTAGGAAAGGTCTACTCTACTTTTGCAGAAATTGCAGAATGGAAATGAAATAAACTACTTAGCAGAAGGTTGTAGGAGAAAATAGAAGAAAAGCAACAATCACCAATACTCTGACGCTTCCCCGGCAACGGCACCAAAAAGAGTGGTGAGCTCCAGTATTGCAGCAATAATGCTGCAACTAGGGACCCCTTCTTAATTTAATCAACCCGGTAGTTCCGTAAAAAAACTTGGAAGCGACGGTGCTGTATGCACAAGTACTAGCTCTTGCCGCAGCTGTCACTTGGTCAGCTGGCACAAGTCCGCTAGCGGCTCAAGCCAACTTCTATGAGCTTTGAGAATAATCTTGTTAACTGATGGATGGAAGCTAGTCTCAAAGGAAGCTAATCTATTTGCGAAAAGAAATTGAGAAACTAAAGGAAAGCGCAAACCCTAACAAACCCTAATTCTACCAGCTAGTCCTACTGACGCAAAGAAGAGAACGCAAGCTACTGAAAGAGATGCCATTACTTCTATGAAGGTAAAATACATGTGTCTAGACTACTTCTATCTGAAGAAAACATCTTTTTGTATTTTTGAATAAGTCGTCAGTTTCATCATGCATAGGCTTTCACTGTTCTTGACTGTGCAGGGGTGGATCAATGAGGAGAAATGCTTTGGAAAAGGTCGGGAAGGTTCAAAGAGGGCCTAATGAGTCCCTAACACCCTTCCAGAGCATTTCACAAAGTCTGGATATCGAGAAACCTCATTTGTGAGCTTCTACAGGAAGTCTGTAGGGGTTCTACAGGATGTTCAGGAATTTCTACAGGATGTTCAGAAATTTCTATAGGATGTTTAGAGGATTTTGGAGGATGGATGAGTGAGGGAAGATGAAGGAATGGGTACGGAGGTAGGATAAGGGTCTAAAGTGGCCCAAGGACTGGTGGATGGAGTTGGGAGAAGGTGTAGATGGCTGAATTGGCTCAAAGAAGGCTGAAACAATGGTTGCACAAAAATGTAGGGTTACGTGGGCAAGATGACAAATGTGAGACGAGAAACCCAGTTAGGAGATGGAACAGCTGGTTCTGATGAAGTTTGGGTGGATGAAGAAGTGGTAGAGATGCTCTGCACTGTGTACTTTCAACCGAACCAACAAATACTTGCAAGTAATCAAAGTCCTAGTTATACCAACCTAATCTAATCTAGCGAACAATAAAGTGAATGAACAACAGATTTATTTGCAAGGGAACCATATATATCAACTATGAAATGAAACATTTCAAAGATCTGAATATGTAACCAACTTCTTCAAATGAAAACCGTACACTAGTGATTGCATGGCAAAGCAAAAATAGTGTTTTTGTTTGGGACAGCAAGGTTACTTCGATTCCAGCCCCTAATCCTATGAGGAAGAGGTGAAACCAAAGGTGTTTGTTGGCCTTTTTCTGGAGATTTTTCCCTGTGGATATCCTACCAACCTATTCTAAACATCAGAAGCATTTCTAACCATAAACAGTGACCTAGTTAATCAACACAATTTAATCTGCCTAACAGAAATACGTTTGCAAATGCATAAAAAGGAAAAACAACGACGCATAAAGGAAAGATAACAATACATAAAGAAGGCCTTGTCTCTCAGGTTGGGCCCAACCCGAAGAGCTACGACTCCTACAGAGAACTCAGAGCTGATATAAAATAGGACTGCTTGTCATTATCAAAAAATAGTCATCAACCAAAAGTTATGCCACAATGGCTACAAGAAAACGAGCTGAAAGTGACAGCACTATAGTGAAAAAAAAATGCAATGGTTTCAAAAGTAAACTAAAAAGGCTGAGGCCTTCTTATTTATACATCACGAGGGCCCTAGCAGGCCTCCTAAATTCAAGGGACTCGACTGTCCCAACTGTTAGTAGACAGTCCCTTTTCCAAAATCTGCTTCGCTGCCTTCAAGATCCGTTTTGGTGGCCTGTGAGCTCGGAGTTGAGGGTGGAGATCTCGAGGAAGGGCTATTTAATGTCAGAGACAACCTGCCTACAAATCCTCACCTCAAGCTTGGTTGTCACCTAGCCCATGATTGCTCGGTTTTTCTCCAACATGTGTCCAAAAAATCTGAAATAAGCACGTATTAGCCTCCTAGGTAGAGTTACCACCCTTATTCGTTCAAATGACATAAACATACTAAAAAATAATGCATAATCTATGAAAAATGGAGGATTGAACAAGGATTGAACAAGGAAAATTAGGAAAAATGAGCCCAATTAGTTACCCAATTTGGGGCTCATCAACCATCACTTTGGATTGCTAGCTTACTTTCTTTCTAGTTTGTGATGCATCTTCACTCGTGCGTTCTCTTCCAAGCCGCGTGCTTCCATAGGTTTCGAAGGGGTGCACTCACCTCACTTTCCATGTGTTAGAACCACCCATGCACCTTCCTTGGTTTGCTGCGCATGTCACACCCTTGCTACTAACAAGGACATCTTACTTGTCTCTACGCGTAACCGCGGTCAAGGTGATACGCATGACCCACTGCTGGGACTCTTACACCAAATGGTCTAAGGTCTAGTTGGGACTTCTTACCGGGGAGATCCCCTGACATGTTGGAGGGTCCAACACCGTCAACATTTTGGTGCTAGAAGGAGGGCCAGATGACAAGATGAGTCCTCACAATTTGTTTTCAATATCTGCATATCTATCATGACTAACTACAAAGTTTCTCTTCCGGAGTGTATGTCTTATAAACAAAATTTGGAACCTCAGAAGAGATCTAGGATAACTTGTCACGCAAAGCATATGATGGTGGAGGTTACGTAGCCTTGGTTAGGCATGCAGTTGGCATTGTAGGCTCATGCAAAAGACATGCAATATTTGAAGAATACATGACCTGTGCGCTATTCGTCTACACGCTTCGAGGGCACTCAATGCACTGGTGTGCCATGCCGCCCAAAAAATTTATTCATTCTCTTTGTCATCTGGTGGAAGAGATAGACCGTGCTTTAAATAAATTTAACTGTAAAGATCTCGATAAATAAATTCTGGAATTACGAAAAGCACCCGATGAATCCATTGAACAGTTTCACACACACTTTTGTAATCTTGCATATTGATTTCCTGAAGATGAAATTGATTAGGAAATTCTTGATGGAATATTTGAGTATCTTCTTTACATATCCGAAAATATGCAATTATTGAAATCATCTGAGCCTCGCTCAAGGCACTTTGGTAATGGAAGTGCACAATCACATGCAGACACAATTGTTGTTCCAAATGACTATCCGCCTTCGCCTCATCAAACAACTCCACCATTACAGAGTGATATGGGAGATCATGCACACACATATGTTGAACTGTCACATCCTCCCACCCCACCTGCCCTTGATATCTACGCAGATTTCGCTTGCAAGCCTGCTAGTTGTCTTGTGTTCTTCCATTTCGGACTCCTCACCTGATATGAACAAGGATCAAGTTGTCGATGGAGTTGGTGTTATGCAACCAACTTGCGCCGTCATTCATGATGAGTGTGTGTGATAATGTAAAGAAGAACCCACAGTGAAGGATGACTCCCTTCCATCCATGCCTAACCCATTCTATCCTAACATCCGTTATGATTCTGTCACTATTGATTTCCTTTGTGAAAACTCATTTCCGGATGTTTCTACTTCCGATCATTCACAGGACACGTTGGATGTTAGTTTGTCATTACATTGCGAAGAGGACACATCTTCCTCTAGAAATCTGTCGAATCGGTTATCTGTCATTTCTGAAAATATAGAGGGTGAACTTTCTTGCTTCTCATTTACCCCTCTGCATGATTCATCAAATCATGAGGATGTTGAAAAACATATTGAATTTTCTGATCTTGGATGTCGTGTTCTCGCTACTTCTTCATCTGATCACGATGTTGATTCAATTGTTATTAATATGTCTAAGGCACTGGTCTACGATGATATACCTGTCGACAAAGTCAAAACCCCACAGACTGTCGAGGCACTTCAGCCCGAGCTGATGGTTATGTTAGGTCCTCGCAGTCCTGAGCTTGGTTTCACTTCTGGTTAGAATATTGTTGAAACACGCAAGGCTCCTCATCACTCTCTACTTTGCATTGAAGATCAACCAAACACCTAGATTTTGTTTCCTCCACTCGAATTGCATTAGAGGAATCTTACACAGCAAGCACTCTTGTGCAACGTAAGTGGTCTACTTTTCTCACGTTTGCTTGCATGTACCAGCCAAGGGAATGTGTATGCATAACATATGCACACAGTGTAGCACAACACCATGGAAAGTCCACAAAATTCATGTCATGCACTTTCACTCATTTTGCTTTTGTGGACGCACTTAAAACCAGGGTGTGTTTGTATTCATCATTATATATTTCATGCTTGCTAGTTTGTGCAACTACGCTGTTCGCAAACCATGCCTTCACCAACATGCATCGACCAATGCATTGATGGCTACATTGGAGTATCATTTTACATAAGCAGACCCATGAACCGTTAGCTTAGGAGTAGGAGTAGTGTTTTCTTTTGGTTTGTTTGCTTGCATGCATGTTTGCTTCTTACTTTGCATGTTTGTTTGTTTTCCTTCTTGTTTGCTTAATTGCTTTGCTTACGCATTTACTTCTGCTTTTCCTTTGTTTTCTTGTTAGCTTGTTCTTTTACATCTGTAGGTTAGTTTCACATGAAACCGTATGTGACTCTTGAAACAAGATGGGTAAAGTACAAGAGGACATGTGCAACTATCAATACTTGGTTATCTGTCGTCCTACCTCTGCACGAAGAAATTGTTGTGTTTAGCCCATGATACATCAATGGAAAATTATCCATTGATGTAATCCTTAACAACTCAGTCAAGTAGAGTAAGGAAAGGGGGAAAACCTTAATAAGCACGTCAGAGGTATATATAAACTACTTCTCTGAAGGAACAACCTCCTTTGCTCCCAATAAGTTAGGATCCCTCTTTTTCCTCTGAAATGAATACGTGCTATGCATAGTTACAAAAAATGAAAAATGAAAAAAAAAATGAAAATGTGAATTTAAAAAAAAAAATGAAAAATGAATAAGGAGAAAGAAGAGAAAGGATTCCTGTGCAGAGAGGTGATGCAAGTAACTTTGCTAGGGTACTGACTAGGCTCGCTGGCAGCGGAGCGATGCTTGTGTTCCTGCGTGACTCTATCGGGGTACTGTCTAGGCCTACTGGCAGCGGAGCAACACCAGAGATGAAACTAAAACTTTGACGATCATAAAGCTTGTGCACTAATATACCCCTCACCCCAATTGAAACAACTGTGTTGACTTGGCTTGGAATGTGTGTCGACCGACCAAGAGCTTGGTAGATGCTACATCTTACAATCAAGCAAGTGTGGAAACGAAGAGGAACAAAGAACTGAAAAATACTTTCGAAGGTGTTAGACTTGCTTTTCATGAACAAGGTCCATTCAGAGAGTTGGAGTTCTACCATTGTGTCACCAAGTGTTGTAGCGGCTACAACCACCCTCCAAATTTTTTCCTTAGCTTCATTTTGGAGCCTCCTTACTAACCATCCGAGCAGCATGTCTTGCACTGTCAAGTACATAGGCTTCATTTGTTTTTCAGGAGCTTTCCAACCTGTGCATGTTAGTTTGATTCATTCCCCTCACAGGCTACCACTCTGGACTTGGGCTAGTTGTTTGATGAACAAATCCCTCATAAAACTGCGCAATTATGGAGGGGAACCAACCTTCCCTCTAGAAATTGCAAAAATCTACTTGTCAACTTGCTGGGCTGAGAAATTTCACAATACAATCAAAGAGTCTTCCTTGGGAAAATTGTACAATCTGGCCCAACATTGCGGCTCAACCCATAAATTATGAAAATCAGTTGGGTAGGCTGCCAAGCTCCAAAATTGCGTAGAGCAGTAGACAAGCTTCCTTGGAAGAACTGCATAATCTGGCTAGCACTGCAGATCAACCCAAAAATTGCACAATTCTGGGAAGTAGTCACCTGCTCCTCCCAGAAATTGCGCAATCCATTTGGGACAGCCAACCCATCTTCTCCAAGAAATTGTGCAATTCTGGGTAGCAGTCACCTGATCCTCCCAAAAATTGCGGAATCCCTCTGGGACAACCAACCCAATTCCTCTTAGAAATTGTGCAAATCCCTCTCTCAGTCAAGCAGGTTGTTGTATGTGCCTTCAGGTTGACTGGTTCCCTCCAAGACTGAGCAAAACTGATTTGCATGCATGGGATGCTCTTCTTGAAATAGCAAAAATGAAAGAAAATGAAGAAAATAGAGAACTCAATGATAAAAAGCCTTTTGAGGATCAATTGCTAGCTTTTTGTCATTTTAGTTTTGGATCTCTCTTATATTATCTCATGCTCTTGCACACTTAGAGCATTCTTGGAGTGTGCTTGGAGCATTCTAGTTTCACTTGGATTTCAAGAAAGAAGGCAAAGGAAAGCAGTGAAGTGCAAGGGAACAGTTGGATCAACAACTACATCTGGATTTATTTGTAGGTAATAGGTTGCATGTGTGATTTCCTTGATTATTCATGGATGCATGATATATGGATGTGATTATCTGGTTATGTGTTATCATTGGCATGGAGGATTGCCTGGATTGATAGTGGGTTTAGCCTCGCCTTGGGATCTCATGTGTTAGCACGTAAATCCGCCTTAGGCTGAAGGAAGGCAAAATTCAGGGTAACCACAAACCACGCTCAGTCTGGTAGCAAGCCCTACCAAAACAGGAGAGGGATCTCTCCGAGTCACGCTCAGTGAATAGATAAATGAAACAGTCTGAGATGACTTACAATGAAATATTGATCTTAGGCTAGTAAGTGAATATGGATACAAGAAGTGAATTTTATAAATGATTGTGTTTCTGGGATGGTATGGGACCAATGGACCGCAATGAACAGAGAATTTAATACAAAGGCACATATTACTTTGTGAGGCAAGACAGGCGGAGAGTCCAGCAATTTAGTTTGAAACAACGCGGAATGGAGAGATTGCTTAGGAGAGTGAAAAGGGAATTAGTACATGAATCCTTTTCAACAGAAGAAAGAACACTGAACATGAAATTTTCCCACAGGTAGAGCAATAAATTGAATTCTACCTTATCTAACTTAGAAAATTTCACTGGAAATGAATATGAAATGAACTATGAAACATAACGAAATACATATGAAACATAAGAGACACATTTGCTACACTCACAACCACTTGAATCTCATGAAATAGAGCTGTTGCCTTTCATTAATCCTCTGTAAAAATATACAATGAAGAAACAGAGTTTCTTTCCCACAGTATCCCAGAAGTTACAAGCCAACCAACCCTTTGCAAATAGTTTGCATACAATATATAGAGTGTGCCATGAAGAGATAAAACGCCCAAGGGTTGGGGAGTTACTCGAATCATTACAAATGGAGGTGGAAAGCCAACCATTAGCTACAAGTGCAACGTTACAAACATGACAAATGGCTTGGGTGACTGTTTTCCTTCCTTTGCCACTTGGATAGAAGCCAATCTCGAGTGAAAATACTTTAAATGCCACCTTAGGTGCTAAAAAAGTGAAATGTAGATGAGCGGGCCCACTTGGAGAAGTCGCGAATCGAAATTTCGCGAAACGGAGGTGAAATTGGCCTTTTTTCCTATATGCGCCGCGCCACTTTGGATCCTGTTTTGAGGCACTTGCAGGAGTCCAAATTGTGCCCAAGTGTGCTTGTTGGAAAGCCTGTCCTGTCTACTTTCCAACCCAAGTGGAATTTCTGAATTTGGTGTTCATTTCCCCTCCAAATCTTCATTCTCCAGAGACTGCTTCCTGTGTGTCAAAATAGGGGCAGAGAGGCCATTTTTTGGGTGTTTTTGGCCTCCTGGAGACTCAAATCATGCCCAAATTTCTTGTCCAAGTCGTGATTTTGCATGATGAATCCAAAAATGCAAGCCATTTGTCATTTGGATCTCCCAATCCTAAGCGCCGCGCCGCACAGGGAGAAAAAAACTGTGTTTGTGACCAAAAAATTTCCATGTGACCAAAATTGTCCCAAATTTCTTGAAATTTGGGCTGGAGGTTCTCTAAGAGGCACTATGCTGGGCCACAGAAGCTTCAACCAATATTCGAAGCCGATCTTGCTCTTTTGCCTCTTTTGCCTCTTTTGTTGCTTTGCTCAATTTTGCCTTCAAACTCCTTATCCGGGCCTTTGCACTCATGTTCCGTGCCCTGTAATGATAAACCATCCTCCTCAGTATGGTTTTGTCTCGGTCAGCCTTCTCCAACAGTCTCTCCAGGTGTATGTTGATCCGCTCGAGCCAGGACTCACGGTCATTGTTGATCTCTTACTGGTCCTCAAGCTGCTTGTTCCTCTGCTCCAAATACTTGATGATCCATTTGGCCCTCTCCACATTGAGTGACAAGTCTTGGATCTCTGTGTTCTGCTCCTGAATAGTCATCCTAAGTTGGGCACTCTCCACATCTGCATCATCATCCTGAATGAGGATGAAATTGGCCTCCTATTCACCTGATGGCCCCTCATCATGCATGGGCTTCTTGCCCTTGTCCTGTACATGTGTAATCGATGCCGGAAGCGAGGCCCCTTCCACCCCGGTTGGAGGTAACACTCGCTTTGCTGTTGCAAACAAGTGCCTACTGACTCTCTGATATGTCACGAACACTGGCATAGTCGTAGTCTCATGGTGCTCATACTGATGAGAAGGACCACCCATCTCATGCTCTGCCTCTGATAGTACCTGTGAAGTGCTGAAGAGGTCACGGGAGATGAAGTCCTCCCAAGCAATGCCCTGCAATCCCAACTGATGA